>VDFB02161844.1:0-45646 GCA_007258455.2 Sequoia sempervirens
ATTAATATCGTGCACTTGATTCTGATTCACTAACACTAATTCTTACTTAATCACTTCTTTACTAACCAATTAATTGAATAATCCTTATTTAGTTAATTCATCATAATTCCTCTTTTAATTAAATAAATCAACTTTATTTGACTAAATCATAATTCCTCTTTGATTAAATAAATCAATTTTATTAAATCCTAATGTTCCTCTTTTGATTAAATAAATCATTTTATTTAATTAAATCCTAGGGTCATCACTTTTAATTAAATAAATCATCTTTATTTGATTATATCTTGTAGAAACCCAATCCTATACCTGCACAAATACAAGAAACAAACACAATATTAGATCAAATACAAGCAAGAACAAGGATTCCCCATGAAATTCATTTGCAAATGCTCAAATAGGAAAGACAATGAAAAAATGAACCAAGAAAGCAATGAAATCCTATTTAAGTATGCAAACTCTCAACCCCATGGGGGAATTGGTGCCAATTTGATGTGGAAATTGGCCCTTTCCCAACTCCTATGCAAGCTTTGATGAAGATTGGTGGATGATTGAAGCTCCTTGGTGAAATTTTGGCATAACCTTGCTATGAAATCATGAAAATGATGAAGTTTGCTATGAAATGGATAAAATTAGCTCTCAATGTGAAGAGAGTAACTTTTCTCTAAGTTGTGGATGATGAGAATGAAGGATAACCTCTCCATTTATAGAAGAGTTTCATAAGAGAAGAGGCAAAAGGGATGAATGTGGGATCATTCAACCTCCAATGGGCAAGTGCCACTTGTTAAGATGTGAATGGAGGAAGCTTGAGCACATTTTGGAGAATGTGCAAGTTTGAAATTTGAATTTGATGAAATGACATGTTTAGGGGGGATGAAAGAAGAGAGTTATTGCCAAGTTGACTTGTGTAAGAGACATGAAAGAGACATGTAAGAGCTCATAAATGCCAAGTTGGAGGACAAGTCCTTTTGGGGGATATTTTCAAATTTGGAGGAATATTCCCTTTTTGATGCCATTTTGAAAGTAAATAGGGAATTATTAAATCAAATAAATGATTTAATTGTGCAAGTTGCAAAATCTAGAGGATTGGAGTGATTAGGATTAAATTAATCAATAGTTGACTAATTTAATGAGCGATTAGCTAATTTGACCATTTTGACTTAGATTTTTGGATTAATTTAAATCAAAATGAGAGGAAAATAATTTTAGACTTAATTAAATAAGATTTGATTTATTTAATTAAAGAGGATGGTGTTAGCTTTAAATCAAATAAAGATAAATTTATTTAATTTAAATGAGATGACTTTAGAGATTAATTAAATAAAATAAATTATTTAATTAAAAGAGGCACTATAGGATTAATTAAATAAGATGATTTATTTAATTAATAGAAGAGAACGACTTAATTGATTTATTTAAGAGATGAAATGTGATGAATTTAATTAAATAGAGATTATTTAATTAAATGATTAGCAGAGAGATGATTTAGGATGAACTGGTTAGTAAAATTAGGATAAGGTGTATGTACATTTTACGTGTCTACATATCTAATGTTCTTCATTTAATTGAATAAATCAAGCTTTATTTAATTAAATTACTTATGTTCATTATTCCTCCCATTTGATTTAAATAAATCTAAAAATCTAAATCAAATGTCATATCAACTAATTCCATCTAAAGTTAATTAAATCCTAATTAACTCTAACTCTAATCCTCAAATCCTCTAGCTTTTGCAACTTGCACATATAAATCAATTTATTCCCTCAATTTGAAATCTCTCTCCCAAAAGGACTTGTCCTCCAACATGGCATTTATAGCTCTTACATGTCTTTTTTCTTGAGCCAACTTGGCATTAACTCATCTTACAACCCTTCCTCCACAAGCCATCTTTTGAATTTCAAACTCCACCTATATGCATTATTTGGACATTGATCAAAATGTGTTCCACCTCTCTTCAATAGCATGTTGACAAGTGGCACAATGCCATTGGTTCAAGTTTAATCCCACATCCTTCCTATTTCTCATTTCTCCATCCTTATTTCCTATAAATAGAGGAATTCTCTATTGATTTGAGATCCACAACTTCATGCAAGATTACTATCTATAGATTTTGAGCAAGTTCATCCATGTTTTCATCAAAGTTCTTATAGTTTTCATCAATCTTAGCTAGGTTATCGACAATTTTCATCAAGGAGCACACAATCATCATCAAGTTCATCAAAGCTTTGTAAGGAATTGGGAAAGGGATTCTTTCCACATCAAAGAAGCACCAATTCCCCCATGGGATGTTGGTTTGAATGTTTTGAATAAGATTTCTTAGCTTTCAATAGATTTCATTTTATATTCTATCTTGTTTTCTTGTTCATTATATTTGAATGGATTGCATGGGGAATGTTTGTTATAGATTTGTTTATTGAATAACATTAGATTGTTTGATCATGTTGGAATAGGTCTAGACCAAGCATTCACATTTTGGCGCTAGAAGGAGGGCACACCTTTCAAAATTGACATGTTTTTTGGTCAAATTTTACTATTTTTTCAAATTTTTGTGTCTTCAAGAAACAACGACGTTGGGAAGGAAAAACAATGATGCTATCAATCCAACATCACTATATAGTGACACTTTTTATGCTCCAAAACACGACGTTGTAGTGATTCTCCTAGGGTTGGACTAGTTAAACTCCAAAGAGCGACGCTGAAGAGAAATAGCGACGCAATCACAGTCTCTGTTTTTCCACAGAGTGACGCTGACTTCTCCAAACAATGACGCCTCCGTGGATTGCGATGCTAGAGTTGGGTAAAAGGTCAATTTTCAATTTTATTTTAACATGTGCTTTTTATATTGATCACCTTGACTTTTAACCCCTCTTGTGGCTCTGTTTTCTATAGGCTAATCAACTTTTGTAGGTTGAGGTGATCAAGAAGGGAAGGAGGAAAAAAGGAGAAGTTTTCTTATGAAACTATCTCATGATTGTAACAAGTGTTTTAAAATACTTAGGGAACATTTATAATCCCATTTTTTTAAGGATATTGTTATCTTTAGTTTTAGGACTCAAATAAATTTCATTTGAGTTTTAAAAAGAACAATCAAAGGGTTAAAAAGAACATTAGGAACTTAATAGATTTGGTTTTGGATTTGAGGAATTGAAATGGATGATATGATATGATGATGATTTTGTGATTATGCAAATGGATGATAAATGTATGTTTTATGAGATGCTTAGAATAACTAACTTATATTATGCAATGATGAAATGCAATGCATGTGAGATGATCAATGTTTCTTATATGATATGATATTAGGTTGTTAAAAAATTGCCTCCACACTTCAATTTGGGCTTTTAAAAATTGAACAAATCTTGCTAGTGTGAGTGAGTACATTGCGTGTGTTCTCTCTTTGTTCACACAAATAAATATTGATCGAACTACAGATGTGCTTATTCACTTTTTTTAACCTTTAGAGGGCCTTCCTTGGTGAGAAAAAGTGCTCACCCCAAGGGAATGACCCAAGCGGTAACGAGCATAAGCCAGGATCTTTCGAACCGCTATACAAATTTGTGGTTGCAAGGAAAGTTTGCAATCAACTTAGTGATGCATGATAGCTCTCCCCCAATATCTTTATGATGCGTAAAGCCCTTGTTCTAAGGGTTGGGAGACATCTTGAGAGATTTTATCATTGTGTCCCTTGAACCAGATGTACTTATTACAAACTCTTGTTTAGTAGCCAAAAATCCTAATATTTGTTGGCATCAAGAGGTCAAACCTCTGGAGCCATCCCACATACTTGAAATTATTTGTAGAGATGAAAATTTTTTCATGGGAGATTCATGAGAACTGAAGCTTGGCTGACCCTTAGAAGTGAGTGCCATGGAGGGGAGCTAGTGTGGTCAAGCTTTTAGTCATCCGCTCTGAATAAGCGTAGCTGGATTTATCCAAGTGGGAAATTCAACAAATATTTTCTTTTCCATCCTAGGATTGTGTAATTTTGAGTCAGTTAAACACATTGTTTGGATCCAAAATTTTGAAAACAAACATTCAACAAGGACATCAAATTTCAAACCTTTAGAAGAAGCAAATACCTTTGAAAGAATCCAAGTGCTACTACTTGTCCCTTGGGATTTCATCCTTAGAGGATTCTAAGTATTTGGATTTGTATCTCAATTTTCTCTCTAAAGTCAACATTAAGGAACTATTTCCTTGATTTTATTGATTTCCACATAATGGACTTTGTGGGATGAGAGGAAATTGAGACATTATACATTTAGTTGAAAAGCTAAGCAAGAAAGTGTTTGTGGTAAAAAATAACTCATTAAGCAAGATAAGAAACAATTGAACCACACATGTGTTTCTTCAAATGATTTCCAAAAAGATCAAAATCCCAAAACAAAAGTCTTTGTGCAAAGGTTTCAAGTTTAGGTGTCATACTCAAAAAGCCATCAATAAATACATTAGGAAGTGCAACCAAAAACATCTCAAGATAAGCAAGAAATTCACAAGGTTTTATAGACTCATTCCTTTGAACAATCCAAATATGTATGCTCAATTTGACCCACTTATTGGTTGAAAAGTTCTTGGAAGTATAGCATGTTCTTCAACACCTAGGTCTTGTAAACAAAAGTCTCTCTAAGTTCACTTAGAATCAAAATCAATACTTTCATCCATCCTCAAACATCAATCAAATCCCATCTCACAAACAACTCTTTAAATCTTGGAAAAATCCTTCATAATAGACTTTTGGAAAATCAAATTAAAATAATCTTGTTTGGCTAAGTGTGTGTGGATTCATCCTTCTTCAAACACTTGGTTAACTTATTACCTTGTGTACAAATTTATTCCAAGACAACATCTAACCTCTTTCATTATCAAATCCAAAATCAAATCCAAAATCAAATCTAAAATCAAATCCAAATCAAATCCAAGTCAAAACCAAATCAAACCCAAAATAAAAAAATCCAAAATTCCTAAAGTCTAGTATCTCCTTCAAGTTTCTTAAGAGTTTAATCATTCACAATCACCCATCTTTCATTATCTCATCACCATCCTTCGATCCTTAACATCTTAGACTTTCTTTTTTGTACCTAAAGTTTAGATCAATCTAAGGAGTTAGAGGTTCACCTCACACATTCCTAAAAATTGATCCTCATTTTATGGTCCAAACTAGATCTCAACACAAGAAGAACATGGAAACAAACAAAAAATGTCCACTTCAAGTGACTTGAGTCAAACTGCACCCGAAATCAACCCCATTAGAACTAGCAATCCACCACTCAACCTTCCTCAACTTCCACAATATCTTCAAGAGGGAGGTTGCCAAGTGGAGGATATCACCAACAACATCCTAGGGATGACTAAAGATGAAATCATAGAAATGGTCCAAAACCCCGAAAATCACAAAATTTTCAACACCATGATGAGGCTTAATCCTTCACAATACATGCTAGAACTAGCAAAAGAAGGAGCTAAACTCCCTTCCAATTATGATGTAAGCACTATTGTGGAGAAACCTCTCGGGATTATGCCACCGGTCTCATTCACATCTTCATTCCAAAGCATCATTCAACCCATCCCACAACCAATTTCATCTCATGCTCCAAGTCAACCCATGGTTACCAAGGGGAGTTCATTGCTTTATGCTCTTCATACACATCCCCTTGTAAACAACCAAGACTTGGATGCAAACACCATCTTGGTTCAATTTGTCCCACTAGATCCAAAACACCCATACATTCCACTTGTCTTTCATGACACCAACAATCCATCCGCTTTCTTCACAATGCCGACATATCCTCTTAACACTCAAGTCTCTCTCCCCATGACTTCAGAAGGACAAGGTGAACTATTTGGACAAGGGGGAATCTTCGATCCCTTGTCATCATCATTTTCTCAAGGGAATACACCATCCATATTCCCACCATTCCCTCCTCTACCACTCACATCCACACAATCCTCAGTTTAGGGCAACTCCCTTTACCAATCCTTAATCAACAAAATTAAAACAATCCTCCAATCGTAAATCAAACCAACATACCAAATCCTCTTATCATGCCATCGATATCGCAACACTAGGTGGCACCAATCCAAACAACACAAATAATCAACACATCATCTACAACACCCCAAATACCTCAAAACATGGTCTCCCAAGGACGTAGCATATCAATCGCACCATCTACCACAAAACCTCCTATCATCAATATAACAACACCTCAAAAACCACCTCAAAAAACTCTCATTACAACATCTCACACCATTCCAAATCCTCCACCTCCACCACCAAGACCAAACATGGAAAACCAATACATCATTACATTGCAAGCAGCTCAACAAGCCTACCAAAAAGCACTTCAGCAGTTTCAAACTCAACAAGTCACACAAGCTACACAACAAGCTACTCAACAAATGCAGGTACAACAAGCCACACAACAAGCACAACAAGCAAAATCTCAAGCTTTGTTGCGACAACAACAAGCCACCCAAGCTGCCCAAGCTACGCAAGCTACACAAGCAGCTCAAGCTGCACGAGCCACACAAGTTGCACAGGTTGCCCAAGCTACCCAAAAAGCTCAAGCTCAGGCACAAGCACAATATCAAGCTTAGCAAGCACAAGCACAATACCAAGCAACTCAACAACAAGCATATCAAAAAACCCTACAATAATACCAAGCGCAACAAGAAGCAACTCAACAACTAATCCAACAAGTGTTGTTGGCACAATAGCAACAAGACCAACAACAAGCATTGTTGGCACAACAACAATTGCAAACATATCAACAAGCATTTATTGCACAAAAAAACTTGCAACAACCTCCCACAAACATGCAAAACACCCCACCTGCCACTCAAATGATCAAACCACCCCAAAACATATTCATCCCACCACCCAATCAACAAAATGATGTGATGACACAAATCAAATTGCTCCCACAACAAGTGTTAGACCTCCAATTTGGAAAAACAATGAAAACACCAAGCAATTTGTGCCCCTACCCATTCGACAAAAGCATTGCGATGGTACCATTCCCAAAAGGTTTTGAAATCCCTAAATTTTACAAATATCATGGGACGGGTAATCCTAAAGATCACATCAGGGAATTCTAGGTACATTGTATGGAAGTTGCATATGATGACACATATCTAATGCGACTATTCCCTTGAAGTTTGGCTAGACCAGTAATGGAATGGTTCTCTCACCTTCCTCGAATAAAATTTTTCCAAGAAATTATGGACGCATTCATACAGAACTACGCATTCATTATAGGCATGGATGTGATTCTAGAGGAACTATCTGCTCTTAAACAAGTTAAGGGTGAAATATTCACATCCTTCTTACAACAATGGTGATCCAAGGCCAATAGGAGCAAGTGGACCATGCTAGAAGAACAACAAATCTGCACTATCATCGCCAATCTCGAGAAAACCTTTTCCTTCCATATAAAAATGAAATGCATCACCACATAGGACCATTTGATCCCCAAGGTGCTCAACATCGAAATAACCCTTATTGCACAAGGGGGGACACTCACATATCAAGAATATCAAGACAATTTCCCATCAACTAGTTACAATGAAAAACCTCGCACATGGGAAAAGAACAAAAATGTCACTAATGATGGTGTGGTTGACGCCAAGGTCATAATCAGTGCTCCAAAACAAAACACATAATCATACCAACAATCACAAGGCAACAATTGAAACAACACACAAGCCAATGTGGTATCACAATAACCCAATAGTCAAACGGTCAATAATTTGAATAATTAAGGGGAACCACCCCTGCAGAACAAGTATCCCCCCAAATGAAAATACACAGCCCTTGGGGAATCAATTGAATCTGTCATGAAGAAACTGGTATAGGAGAATCTCATTAAAATCCCCATTTATGAGAATTATCAAGAGCCCCAAGTGAAACCACCATGGTATAATGAAAACCACCTTTGCGATTTTCATGAAATCAAGGGGCACACAATGACCAACTGCGTGAGACTAAAAAATATGATCCAAGACCTTATCAATGAAAAAATCATAAACATTGAACAACCTGTAGGAAATCAAGACCTTAAGATATACACAAATTCAATGCTTGATCACAATAAAGGGAATAACCATGGAAACACAAAATATGGAAATGTAAACCATGTTTACGATCATTTTGTTACATCCCTAGATGAATGGGTCACTATTGTTAATTTCAAGGGATCCAAATTTGATTGTGGAGTCACCACACATGGTGGAAAGGTTACCATTTCTGGACCATCCCAACCATCCAAGACACCAACCTCTAATCCAAAATCTATTTCCAATGGTTAGAATGTCTTGGACCAGCTGAAAAGAACCCCCGCTCAGATCTCCATCATGGAATTACTGAAGATCTCACCTGCACATAGGAAAATCCTAGAGGAAGCATTAGTTTCATCCACTATCCCCACAAATCTTGATGCTGACTAGTTCCAAGCTATGGTTGGACACATCACCACCCCACATCTAACATTTTTTGATCGGGACTTCCCAACTCAACCATCTCATAACTGTGCACTTCATCTTGAAATCCTAGCCCATAAAAATAAATTCAAAAGGGTCTTGGTGGATGGTGGTGCAGGTCTAAATATATGTTCACTCAAGCTAATAAAGAATCTGGGATTCTGAGAGGAATTCATTGAAAAGGGTAAACATATTACAATTAGGGCATATGATGATCATGAAAGAGTGTCTCAAGGCACTATTCAACTCCCTATACAAGTAGGGCCAGCCATCATGGAAACCACATGCCAGGTCCTTGATCTTGATTTACCTTATAATATCCTCTTGGGGCGTCCATGGATCCATAAGATGCAAACTATCACATCCACCTTCCATCAATGTGTCAAGTTTCCCTATCAAAATCAAGAGGTCATAGTCCATGGTGATCCTGAGCCATTTTACTATTGCAAGAACCTGGAAGCCAAGTACTACAAAATCCCTCAAGTTCCAAATAATAATGAAGGCCCTACAACTCCATATGTAGACCCAACTACCTTAGCCTCCACTTCTGAGACAAAGACACCCACCATTCCCGACATCTTTGATATCAAAGTCATTATCCAAGACAATGGGTGTGGGGACTACAAAATGAAAAAGAGTGCCTTTGTAGTAGGAGAGTTACCTCAATCTCCTAGGTCTCACGGGTAGCCCCAACTTATTGAAACATCATTTCAAAATTTTAAAGTAGACCCCTCTAGATTCAGACATTAGGGAGACCTAAGTTGGGAAGTGGTAGATGAAAAATACATATGAAGTCTGCTATACCAAGATGAAAGGCTCGCGCCTAATCTTCCCATGGATGATAGCAACAAAGGACTATAGATGATGCTTGGTATGGGCTATAACAGAAACAAGAAACTTGGGAAGAATGAAAATGGTCTTCTAGTACCTATCATTCCTGAGAAGCGTATAAGAAATCTTGGCCTTGGATGTACTCCTTCGAAAATAACCATACTTGGAAAAGGTGCCCCGGTTAGAAAAGTCAAAACTCCCCCTCAATTGCTGGTATCCATAGGTTTTCCCTTAGACAACTATACCTTTGACATAACTAATGTATGTGATGAGGACCCCATAACTGACTTACCCATGCTATTCAAGGATTCCTCCCTTCTCATGATTAGTACCCTATTTTTTGAGTCAAACAACCAAACCCATGAGTTAAACTTAGTCTATCCCCAAGTCATCAATTACGGCCAACGAGGACCACCAATTTTAGACACATTCAAAAATGATGAGGCTCTCTCATAATCCATGGGATTGTGGGATACTATACCATGTGGAGATCACAAAGCTAGGTTTGACATCGTGCTGGACACACATGCCTATTATGGGGAAACAATTGAATCCCTCAGTCGCAAAAGTAAAAATTTAAGAATAATATCTAGGTCTTTGAGTGAAAACCACACTGTGGCACTCTCTGACCCAAAAAATAGTAAAAAAAAAGGATGCATCCAATGGTAAAAACCTCTTTGAGGTGCCAGAGGATGAAGGATTCAATATTCCCCTTAGTTCTATTCATCAGGAGAAGTCAACAATCTTAGCAGAGAAGTGCAATCCAGTCAACCTGGGAACAAAAGAAACGCCACATATCACCTTCTATGTAGAATCACTATTGACAGAAGAAAAAGAACTCCTAGCTGCGTTTCTAAGAGAAAGAAAGATAAAATTTGCATGGACCTATGCCGACATGCTTGGCATTGATCCAAAAGTTGTGGTTCACCACCTAGCTGTATATCTTGAAGCAAATTTAGTAAGACAAAAACTAAGAAAGATGCATTCACAAATAGCATTATTGGTCAAAATAGAATTACAGAAGCTCCTTGATGCTAGTTTCATATGGCCAATTGATTATCCAGAGTGGGTTTCAAATCTTCTACCTATTTCAAAGCCCATTGGGGGAATCTACGTCTGCACTGACTTCAAAGATTTAAACAAAGCATGTCCCAAGGATGATTTCCCTCTCCCAAACACATATATGATTGTGGATATGACAACAGGACATGAAATGCTATCACTAATTGACAAATTCTCAGGGTATAATAAGATCATGATAGCTAAAGATGACCAACACAAAATGACTTTCACTTGTCCATGGGGGACATATTGCTGGAATATGATGCCATTTGGGTTGAAAAATGCAGGAGCTACCTATCAAAGGGCCATGCCACTAATATTTCATGACATGATTCACAAAACTATGGAATATTATGTGGATGATATATTGGCCAAATCAAAGAAACGTCGGGATCACATAGCGACATTAGGCTCCATCTTCGACAGGCTAGAAGAATACAAGGTTAGATTCAATCCAAAAAAGTGTCTTTCGGGGTACAATCAGGCAAGTTACTAGGGTACATTGTATCTATGAGAGGAATCAGGATAGACCCCACCAAATTCAAGGAAATCCTCAAAATGGAGGCTCTAAGGACATTGAAGTAGTTAAGGGGTTTGCAGGGAAGACTCCAATCCATTCACCGGTTTATAACACAGTTAGTAGATAAGGCTATCCCATATTCTCATCTACTTCACAAGGGGGTAGCATACAAATGGGACTAGAAATGTGACTAGGCTTTCAATAAGATCAGGGAGTACTTGATCACACCACCAGTTCTCATGCCACCAATTCCAGGAAAACCCTTGATCCTATATATATTGACAACAACAGCAACCCTTGGCACTCTCTTAGCACAACATGATGAAAATGGGAAAGAGAGAGCTATTTACTACATTAGTAGAACTATGGTAGGACACACGTTGAATTACACATCCATTGAGAAGGCTTTCTTAGTAGTCGTGTTCGTCGCACAAAAATTCAGACACTATATGCTAGCACATCAGATAAAAATCATTTCCAAGATAGATCCTCTCAAGTATCTACTTTCTAAAACAATGCTCACAAGGCGAACAACTAAATGGGTTATGATCTTGACAGAACACAACATTGAGTATGTAGAACAAAAGACCATTAAAGGATAAGTGATTGCAGATCAATTGGCAGAGGCACTGATATATTCAGAGAACCTACTTGTATTAGAGTTCCTTGATGAGTCAATTTTTAACCTAAGTGTGGTAGATCACCGGAAAATGTATTTTGATGGATCCTACACACAACATGGGTCAGGAACGAGATTCTTCTTCATTACACCACAAGGGGATTGCATACCCAAATCATATAAGCTGACTTTTCCTTGCACAAATAACATTGCAGAATATGAGGCTCTTGTCATAGGGCTCAGAATTGCAGTATAGTGGCAGATCATGGCACTCATAGTCTATGATGATTCACAACTTATCATCAACCAAGTGAATGATGAATACCAAATGAAAGATGACAAGTTGACCCCATACAAGAAATTGGTGGAAAGCCTCAAAGAACTCTTCATTGACATCACGTTTGAGAAAATAACAAGAGTAAACAATAGAGCAATGGATGCTATGGCAATAATTGGATCGCTACTGGATATCCCACGCAACATCCATAAGCAAGAATTCCTTGTAGAGAAACTTCTCGTACCAACATTCGAGGTACCAGAGTTTGAATTTGTATGTGAAATAATTGGTCCCAATGATCCTTGGTATCATGATATATACACCTACTTGAGAATAGGAGTCCTCCTCGTTGATATAACCCCGAACCTTAAAAGAACATTTGTCAAGAAATCATCCTACTTTGTTATCTTAGGACACACCCTATACTGTAGGAGTATTGAGGGAACCTTGTTACGATGCCTAAATGTTGAGGAAGCTTTGACTATTTTAACTGAGGTACACAATGACATTTGTGGTTCACATTCAAGTGGTATGACCTTGGCTAAGAAACAGCTGAGGACTGGGTACTATTGACCTATGATGGAAAGGGAAGCTCACAACTATGTCCAAAGGTGTTTGCAGTGTCAATAGCATGGGGATCTCATCTATGCACCAGCTCAAGAGCTCACGACTATGTCCAAAGGTGTTTGCAATGTCACTTCTAGCAAAACATGATATAGAAGGTAGAAAATATTTTATATACGAAATTAGGAGAAATCAAGTAGGCTGCAATTTTAATTACACTCTAATGAATGAGAATTCCTAGCTCTCATATTTATCTCATAAAATATTCGATACTACATGCTAAGCCAAAAAACCATACTCATCTCAAAGATCAACCCACTCAAGTTCCATCTATATAAGACTTTTCTCACAGGTCATATGGTTAAATGGTTCATGCTACTACATGAATTTGAGATTGAATATGTAGATAATAAATTAGTTAAATGAAAAGCGATTCACGATCAATTAAAAATTACCTCTCATAGATAATCATCCATTAATATTTAGACTTTCCTAATGTTTTTATTTTCACTCTTGGTGATTCAACATCTTAGAATCTATAATTGAACATGGATCCTATACAAGCTATGGCTTAGGCATCAAAATTTTATCTCTTAATTTGAAAAGACATACCATACCTAAGACATTTATATTTAGTTTTCATATCACTAATAGCATTGCATAGTACAAGACCTTAATCATGGATCTTAGAATTGCAATCCAATGGATCATGCAACATCTCCTAGTCTATAGAGATTCTCAAATTATAATAGAATAGGTCAATAGTGAGTATAAGAAAATGGATGAAACATATATTCCCTATAAAATATGGTCAACAAATTCAAGGAGTAATTCACATCCATCATGTTTGAACAAGTATCCTACTTCAACAATAGAGCAAAAAATCCCATGACTACTATTAGGTCACTCCTACACATATCACATGATAGTACCTATGATGAATTCCTAGTTAAATAACTACTAGTTCCCGCATATGATATCCTCAATTTTGAGATTTTATGTGAGCTTGTTGGTCCCAATCCCCCTTGATCCCATGAAATATACTCTTACCTTCATGAACAAATCCTACCACCTTACCTATCATTTAATAAACATAAAAAAATTATCCAAAGCTCGTCATGCTTCATTATACAAACACATTATATTAAAGAAGAATTTATGGCACTTGAACACAATGCCTAAAATTGGAAGATGTTCTTATAACAATCAAAGAGGTTTGTGATGGTATATGAGGTACCCACAATACTGGTATGGTCCAAAAAAATAAGCTCTTGAAATAAGTCTTACTTTCCCACAATGGAATAGGATACATGTTAGAATATTAAAATTTGTTTATCCTATTAGTAGGATGGATATCCAATTAGTGCATGGTCATAGGCATTGCAACCCATCACCACTCCTTGGCCCTTTTCACAATGGGGCCTCAATCTTATTGACAATATTCACTCAATATCATCTAGTGGTCATAAGTTTATCATCACTCCAACTGAGTACCTTTCCAATTGGGTTAAACTATTCCCCTCTCATATACCATAATACAATAAATATCTAAATTTATCCTCCATTCATCACATATCTTTATGGCATCCCCATTACCACTATCACTAAAAATAGTAAATCCTTTAAAAACCAAAATTTTCACTCTGTGAATGTTCCATATCCAACACTACTAGTACACACCATATTACCCCAAAATTAATGGCCAAGTGGAGGCACTCAATAAAAAAAACTTGAAATCCTCAAGAAAAATATCAATGACGCTATTTGTGATTGTACCTTCAAAAAAATCTCGCCCTATGGATTTATCACACTAGTATCTACACACCCATTGGTGTGACTCCATATTCCCTGGTCTTTGGATTTGAGCTCATCTTTCCAATCAATATCAAACTACCATCATTGCACATCTCCATGCATAATCTTATTAATGATGAGGATGACCAAGTTTCATGATTGCATGAGTTACTTGATGAGTGAAACTTCAATGCCATAAACCACTTGAAATCCTATCAAAATAATATCTATTATAGTTATAGTAATAAAATCGCAACTTTTAAATTTGATATTGGTGACCTTATGCTCCTGTACAATAAGAGAAACCTTTAGGATTGAGACAAGAAAGAAAGTTTGAACCAAATTGGGTAGGACCATATGTTGTCATTCTAAATATGGATATGGTGATAATTAATTAGACACTCCCAATGGTAAAGGGGCTAAATAATCCATGAAAATAATGTACATCAAGTGATTCTATCCCTTCATTAGAGTAATATTCAATCAAAAAATATAAAAATGTAAAAAAATAAAAAAATAAAAAATAGTAAAGAGAAAATCATCCTTTGGTGAAACCACTTCTTATGGTTCCTTAGATAATTACAATGGTGAAAAAATTATTTCAAGCACCATGTGTAAAAAAAAACTATATTTTCTTTAAAGTCCTCATCTCCACCTATCCATCTCCAACACATGAGTCTCATAAGGATTTCAATATCTTTGTCATCTCCTTCCATATACCTCGGTACATGAGCATACCATCAACCCCCTTCAATGGATCCCTCCATGAATTTTACACTACCTTGAGCTATTAAGCTATTGTCTCTACGCACTTCATGGATTTTGTACTTCCTTGATCCATCAAGCTATTATCTTCACTCCCTCCATGAATTCTACACTTTCTTGAGTCATCCAACTATCATCTATGTTCCCTAATTTAATTCCACACTACCTTGAGCTATAAAGATATCCTTTCTGGAAGCATATACATCCTACCTTGTTCTCTTGCAAGTATATTGGTATATTTCCCACACTAGTTTTAGTATATCCACCATCCATTAAGCAACATGTATTTTACCTTGGTCCTCTAATTTCTATACAATATTTGGACAATACAAGCATTACTAAAGCACCAATACAATCCATTCCACCCATAAAAAATATGTACCCTATTCCTTTATCCCATATAAATTCACCTCATTTGATACTTTATATCGATCACATCTTTCAAATCTCATGTATGTCATTGTTTGTCAGGGGTAGGAATTACATCCTACTTCAATTTATAGATATTTGATACCATTCTTCTTGCTAACTTATTTCCTAGGATGGGTTCCCTAATATTGAGCTTCATACACATCAATTTATTCCAGATCATAAGTTATTACATGGGATCCCAATTATAATCTTAGAGCTATCACTATTTTTGAGCTTTAAACACTTACAAACATAAAAATATCTTGTACCTTCACCTACAAACTAAACACAATTGGAACATAAAATTTAAAATTTAAAACCAAAAGCTCTTTAAATCAACCTTGCTAACATGCAACAACCACATCATTTTATATTATTAAAATCCCTCTTCATCCATTTCCTTCATGGATATATCATTCACAATATCAAGCATCATTCTCTCAAATATTTCTCACCACCTTGGTAAGAGCTAATACTTTGGTATGTCAAGTGACTATAATTTTTGAATATTTGGTTTATATTTTGACATGTACTATACCTACTTAAGGTATCCATGATTAGATATATAATGGTGTTTCTTGACTAGTATACATCAAGGTATGGTCTACTATTTTTTGTTATGTTTCTTGGTTGTCCCATCACAAGATCCACCAAGGTCATCAAACATCTTGTGATATTTTGGGGTATCCTTTATCTTTTTTACATGTTTGTAAGCCAATCCTTTATATATTGGACACACTATCACCTTGATATTTATACCTTGTCAATAATGTTCATTGTGATATATAATTAGGTTGCTCACCACATGTCATCATAACACCTAAATTCAAACAACCAATTGTATACACTCAAATTTGGTCTGAAGGAATTAATTAAATACAAGTTATTTAATTAATGATCTTTAATTCGTCTACTTATAAATAAATTGCAAAATTTATTTATATAGTTCATTTTCTATAATTCTTCCTATCTTAAATCATTTTCTTCATGTCTTAATTAAATGAACAAATTTAATTAGTTTGTTTTATTTAATTAACTTCCTCTTATTAAATTTGAATTCTAAATTTGAATTTAAGCACATTTCTACTTACTTCTTTCCACCTTCCACCTAATCATGTATCTCAAGAAATTAAATATTCCTAATATTTAATTTGGCCTTTCTCCTCAACAAATTTTAACCAATTTGGGACACTTGGCATTCATCTTCGTTTGATTCTTCTTCACACTTGGCAGTTTGTTCTTCTAAAGGGAACACACTTCCCCTTTTCTCTCTAACCTCTTCGTCTTCAACCGTCCATTCTCCAGATCGAATTCAGACCATTGATTTCTACCACATAGGCTCATGCCTTGGAAAATCTATAAGTAGACCCTCATTTACAACAAAAGCATATAGAGAGCTGAGAATAATTACACTCTAAAAAATTTTCATTAGCATTATCATCTTAGTATTGTCATTCTAGTATTTTCATTCTAGTATTAAGTAGTTTAATCATGGCATTTTCATTAGCAGCATCTTAATTACAGAGTTTATGTAATGTCCCCTTCTTAAGCGATCTTTTAAGTGACCGCTGGCCTATTCGGAGACCAGAGGCTAATTAAAGGTAAAATTAGGGTTTCCTATTTTGTAGGAAGTTCTTGCTCGGTTGGTGGATTCAATGGCGGATCTTTGGTTTTCAAAGAGCTTAAAGGGTATGTTCTTCTCCGGCATTCCGAAAGATCTTTTGGAATTTACTATTTTTAGTAAATTCTATTTTGAAATTTTCCTATTGGGTTCGACATGGTTGACTTTCTACCAGTTTGATCCGGGCTTTGCTCATTTATGGCTTCGGGGCACAATTGGAGAGATAAGTTGAGCTATTTAATTAAAGTCACATTTTAATGTTATATTTTAACGTTGACCCCCTTGGCCTAGTCTATTGACTTCATGTTGTTTTGAAAAGTGGTCTTTTGAGGGTGGCGCCTTCATTAAAGATTATTTTATAATTTACCAAGGTCAAATCAAGCCTTAAAGTTGGACGCATTTATTAAAGTGTTGAATTTATTTAAAAGGTCAATATTGAGCTTTGAAGAAAGGGACGCCATCTTTTGAAGGATTAGGGTTTGACTCTTGAAGAGAAGTTTAGGGTTTCGAGAAGTCAACAGGAAATTATAAAAGGAAGACTTTGATCCTCAATTCATTATCTTTTGTCTACAGTATTGTTATGCTGTGGAATTTGGCTCTGGATTGCTTCGAGGAATGAAGGCCTCCTAGCTCGGGCATTGCTTCTTGCTTGCAACACAGCAACTAGTGGTGAATTAGTATAGTTTTGTGAGTTTCATTGGGATTTGTGCATTGTAATCAGCATTGTGGCTATTTAGTTTCTGATTTTGCATATTAGAGATTTTCCAGAAATTGCATTTTGTTACAGCAGACAGGGTTTTCCTTCATAAGTCAAAAATACAAAAAGATTGTTTTGGGTATTGTTCATATCCCTCTGTCTGGGAAGGGCGAATCATTGTCTTGAGTTTTCAGATTTTTTAGTAAAGCTTTGGATTTTTAAGAAGAGGTTGAACTTCTTGCTGGGCCGTACCATCTGCCCTTGCATTGATTTCCGTGCATTAATTAAATTGAGGGTTTTGATCAGCTTTCAGTGTTCTAAATGGTTCGCCATCATACTAGGATCATTATGCAATCTGTCTCATGAGATTTGAGCAAGTTTGGAACAAGTTGTGAATGAATCTGTGAGTTTCAGGGCTGCTGTTCGTGCTCAAGAATACAGGACTGTCAAAAATCAGATTACCAGGTTGGCCTCAATATTGCAGTTTCTGATTTAATCTTCCTTATTCATTGAACGTAATTCTATAAATATTGTTGCAGCTCTATTACTTCTCGATTGTTTTGATAGCAAGGCATTGTCTAACATTTTGTAAGCTGGCAGTAGTACTGACAGCAGTTTATAATCTTGCTTATCAAATTGTAATGCTCATCTCTACTTTCAGCAATTGCTATTGTATTTACTTTATCTCCGCCCTATGGTAGCTACTTTCCCACTCCGGGTCAGAAAGCACATTCTGGGTGTTGAGTATTTTCAGCATTACAGTTATTTCTTTCAAGCATTGTAATTTGTAATACTCGCCATATGGTCGCCTCAACTCCATTACGGATTGGGTAGCACATACTTGGTGTCAAGTTCCCTTTCAGTACTTAGCATAGAAGACCCTCAGACCATATGCTTTCCATCATTGGTTCCATTCTTGGTTAGAGTTCTTGCATAATCATTTTGATTCAGATCCTCTGACCAATGCTCACACCTTGCCCACATCGGGATCCTGGTGTACATTCTGGTTAGAGTTGCTTCAACATCATTTTGGTTTTAGCTGCTAACCTTAACGGGTGCATTGGTTTATAATTTGTAATTTGAAAAAATGAAAAAATTGGCTCGAAATATTTCAGTTTAATCATATCATTTCATTAGTAAAATCATAGCAGCATCATCATCTTTGCATAATCATTTACAACTAGTCTAGCAATCAATCATGTAGTGTAGGAAAGATCTCTTGCATTTCCAACATCTCATTCTTCAAGTTGTCATTTGGAAAGTCATGTGCACAAACAATCTGAGAGAAAAAATGACTTAAAGAATCCTTGGAGATAGAGGACAATGAGACGACATTGGGGAATCGCTTGTTTCAATTTGATTGTTGTTTGCATTCCTTAATATAATGTTTCATTGGTGTGTTGTGTAGTTTTGATTTGCTTATTCACGATATATTTTATATAGCACACATAAATTGGCACCCACCGTGGGGCCTAGCCCCATTTTTAACATTTTCTGGCAAGTTTTCGTGAACAGGTTTGGTCATGAATTTCGATGTAGTGCACGCATAGCTTCTTTCAGCGCATAGGTGGTGACTTTCGACACATCTCGGCTCTGTTATAGCGCATACGCGACATCTTTCAGTGCATCTACCTCTTCTTTCAATGCATCTGCAGGATTTGGTTTCCATTTTGTGTTTTCCAGAATAGAGCATAGAGTCTATTTAATAGCGTATACACTGAATCTTTTAGTGCATATGGTATTTGTTTTAGTGTATACACTCTCATTTGTAGAAAATTAAAATTTTGGAGATTGATCTGTATCTTTCTATGTTGCAGGTGATTTTTACACTGTCAAATACATATATATGAGACTACTAATGATGCTTGCAGGGGTTGGAGTTATTTTCCTTTTGATTAAATTAGGCATCTAGTTTAATTACGAGGTTAATGAACACCATGTATGTTGTGTTTGTAAAGTGATAGGCCTATGCTCTCCCCTTCACTGGGTTACCAAAATTCTAGGCTCACTCTTTCATTTTATTGCAATAGCACTTGTAGAAGGCCTGTCGTAGTGGGAAAAAGTATTCAACCTACAGGAATGACCTAAGTGGGAATGACTAAATCCAAGTATTCCAACCCACTATAATCAAACGTGATTGTGATGAAAGTCACATTTACCAGTAGTGTGCATTGATAACCATCCCCAAAGCCTTTGTTCTAAAGGTTGGGAGGTCTCCTGAGGGAGTTTATCATTTGCCGCACTGAACGAAAAACCCTTACTAAGAACTTTAAGTGTAATAGCCAACAGAGTCAGTTCCCAAACATTATAATATTCACAGTGCAAGGGGAGGGAAGAATCTGCCCCCAAGATACTCACCATATAACTACCAGGGATTATTGGCCAAAAGTGGAGGATTTGACTTTGGTTAAGACTCAAAAAAGGCAAAAACATGGGCACCCTCTAGGGGGTGACAGGGCTGTGTGAGCTGACATAGTTCTAAGATGTGGGCTGTGATGTTATTAATGACCCTTGACATTAGAAGAGTCTGACTAATCTGTTTGCTATTGTTCAATACCAGTGGAAATCAAAAGGGATCAGACCAGATCCTTGAACATACACTTGATGTTTAGATCATAGGATGAAACAACTATTTTACTACTTTCTTTTATTTTTGAAATCACTGTTCAGAAGATCATCCAATTTAAAAACACCCAATTCACTGATTCAAAAACAAGAAAAACCAGACAAACTTCCAAAAATGGTGACCATTTCTAGTTTAGCGCATAAACTTCCTGTTCCAGCGCATTAAGTTCATAGTCTGGCGCATCTAGGTTTTGTGCTGGTGCATTCACCACATCTTTCAGTGTATATAGGGTTTGTTTTAGCGCATTTCCCTCATCTTTCAGTGCATAAGCTTCCTGTTTTAGCACATTTAACTTGCAGTCTAGTGCATAAGCTTTATGTTCCAGTGCATTTGCCTCATAATTCAACGCATATAGGGTTTGTTCTAGCACATTCACAACACCTTCCAATGCATCTAGGGTCTATTTTGGCGTATTTGCCTCATTTTTTAGTGCACAAATTTAATGTTCTACCGCATCTAGTAGACAGTCTAGCACATACAAGCTCTATCCTGGCGCATCTATCCCATGTTTTAGTGCATCTGCAACCTGTTTTAGCACATCCATCCAATTCACAAATAGAGAGCTAATTTGATCTTCTGTCTGACAATTAGAATCACATTTAGGGATCCTTTCCAAAACAAAGATCATTCCTCATTACAAAATCAGTTTAAACTTGAAGAAACTAGTCTTTGCAAGTGAAATTCCCTTATCTAAACTGAGATCAAACAACTTAAAGTTCCCAATCACCATCTCATCTGTGATTTGTTTAGTTGAGTTTCATCATCAGGATCTATCATCCTTCATCATGAAACAAACGCTGCTCATCAGATTTTAACCATAGTCTCATTAATAGGATCCATCATCCTATTTGACTTAGGTATTTCATAGGCACTCCCAAACAAAGATCAAAGTATAGCAAAACTATATCTCACTTGCATGCCCATTTTAACAAGATCTCAAAAGCAAAAACTCAACGAGAAAGAAATTGAAACCTAAACCATCATGGCAGAAGGAGAAGAAAATCCTTTTCACAAATTTCACCAACCTAAAACAAATGAGATAATTGATGAGTACATTCAACAAGCTCAACAAGACCCTAAATTTCATAATTTCATGGAGAAAATTCTAGAAAAAGATGGAGAGAAATATTTTCTAATGTTGGAAAATCAAGGTGTGAAACTACCTAATGATTTTGATATAAACCAATTGAAAGGAGCTCCTAAGAAAATAGAAGCCGACTCACAAAACACAGATCCAATGAATGCCTTAACTCAACAAATGAAAAATATTCAACAACAAATCCAAGATATTCAAAGGGAAACAACCACGAGATATTTGTTGCAAGACATCTGCCCTTATCCCTTTGATAGAAATCTGAATATAATATCTTTCCCACCAAATTGTGATCTTCCCAAATATGACAAATACAATGGAAAAATTGATCCTTAAGATCATGTAAGAGAATTTTGCACCATGAGTTTGGAATTTGCACATGCAAAAACCTATTTGATGAGATTGTTTCCAAGAAGTTTGGCTGGTCAATGCATGGAATGGTTTTCAAAACTCCCACCAGGTATTAGATCATTCGAAGAGCTGGTAAATAAGTTTATTACCTAATATTCTTACAAAATTCAACATGAAATAACCATGAAGGATCTTTGTAACACAAAACAAAAAAAATGGTGAGTCATTCCTTACATTCTTACAAAGATGGAGATGACTGTTTGCTAGATATGCCCGTCCTATACCTGAGAAAGAAAAGATGCAAATATTCATTGACAATCTTAACAGTGAGATGAGTTATAGACTCCAATTGCAATATAGACCCAGCTTTGAAAATATTATTAAAAACGGACTTAAGATTGAGGATGCCTTGGTTAAAAGAGGAGTGTTAAAAATCTATAATGAAGGACCAAACTCAACAAACTCTTCTAATCATCATAACAACAATGAAAAATCAAAATTCTGGACAAGAAATAAAAATGCTGGTAATGATGTCGCAGCTGAAATGCATAACACAAAACCAATCTTCAATTTATCAGCTAGTGCACCCAAAAATAATAAAAACAAAAATGAATCTAAACTAGCCTCAACACCATAGCGAACACCATCAAATCACAAAAAATTTACACCTTTGGGTGATCCTTGAATCAACATTAAAAGAACTTCTTGCAAAAAACTCATAACATTACGGAGGCAAGAGATTTTTGAACCACGGTTAAACCATCATGGTGGAACAATGCATATTCTTGTGATTTTCATAGAAACAAGGTCATAAAACAAATGATTATATGCGACTAAAACATTTGGTGCAAGATTTGATAGATAGATGTGAAATATCAATAGAAGGACCTCAAACAAATGCTATTTATGGAGCATTTAAAACCCTTTACCCAACTATGAAAAAGGAGAATCCTCTTTGACAAACAAAGGGAAAAATGTGAACTATGTCTATGATTCTACCATCCTTCACATTTTTGCAGTTGATAATCAAACCAATGACATGAAAATCAAAGATAAACAAGACATTGTTACAGTTGATAATCAAATAATGACATCAAAATCAAAGATAAACAAGACATTGTTGCAGTAGTCCTTATGTATTTCATAACTACTACCTTCTCCAAAATCATATGGGTAGTCGTCAACATCTAGACAACAATCTTCACAACCCACCACACTCTTTGATGGGAAATTTGTAAAAACAGACACTCTAGTTGATGAATCTGAGGATAAAGACATTCTAAATTGGCTTTAAAAAGATGAAGATGAATCCACAATAGCAACTTCCAATATACCAACAGAGCAATATGGTAAAGGATTCACAATCTTAGAAAAGATGGGATATGAAGGAAAAGTTCCTATTGGAAAATGAAAAGAAGGTATTGTGGAACCAATTTAGCCTATCACAATCAATGCAAAAGATAAGACATGATTAGGATACAAAGAATCAACAAACGAAGAAACCACTCAGTAGATTTGTGAGCGAATCCTCCAATTGCAAGCTAGTTCTAAAACAAAATCAAATGAATATGAATGAGATTCACTATCTGAAGAATCTTGTCAAGACAAAGAAATTGATGTGATAAAGTGGTATGCACCCATACATATGGAGGGACAAATTTTAGGGTCTAGACCACTTGAATTTGGATCACTACATATCAATGACTCTAGTGAGGATGATCAGACATCGAGCGAGATAGATTATTTGGAGGAGAGTAACATTACAAACCTTGACATTGCTATTGAACACTTTGAAAAAATTTCCATCATGACCCTTACCGCCTTTGATCTTGACCAATCTGATGATTCCTTACCTTTGGTACATCCCGAACTCATTGACTAGGAACAAACCGAGTTACTTGATATCCCTATCTTTTTAGATGATAATGCCATTATCAATATCCTTTGTTCTGAAAATCTAGAAACAAGTTCCACCAATGAATTTCATAACGAGGCTTCAATCAAGGGGAGTTCCAAATCTCTTAGCTGCAAAATAAAGAATACAAAAAATTGATCTAATGGTGAAAACCATGCAATGATAGTATTAGATCATGAAAAAGTAAAAAGAAAGAGCGTATCCAATGGTGAAAACCTCTCTAAGGCATCGAAGGATGAGAGATTTGACACTCTTCCTAAGCATTATCATGAAAGATCTTCAATATTGGTTGAGCCTACACAATCCATAAACATCGGTACTGCAGAAACAACAAAGGCCATACACCTAGCAGCATCAATGACAGAGCAAGAAAAGCCAAGTTTCACCAAATTCTTCGAAGAAAGATAAATCAATTTTTCCTGGTCCTATGCTGACATGCCAGGAATAGATTCAGATCTAATAATGCATCATTTATCCCTAACACCTGGAGTGAAGCTAGTAAAGCAAAAATTGAGAAAAATGCATCCATATATCGCCCTTCTGGTGAAATAAAAATTAAAAAAATTATTAGATGCAGTGTTCATCTAATCAATTGACTATGCATAATGGATTTCAAACATTGTACCAGTCTCCAAACCAGACAACAACATTAGAATATGCACAGATTTTAGGGATCTTAATAAGGCTTGTCCAAAGGAAGACTTTCCTTTGCCCAATATAGACATCATTGTAGATTTAACAACATGACACACTATGCTATCACTCATGGATGGTTTTTCAGGCTATAATTAGATCAAAATTGCACCAGAGGATCAAGACAAAACAAATTTCACATGCCCATGGGGTATATTTTGTTGGAATGTCATGCCTTTTGGATTAAAGAATGTTGGAGCCACCTATCAGCGTGCAATGACAATAATATTTCATGACATGATGCACACATTCATGGACTATGTGGATGACCTGTTGGAAAAATCATTCACCAGGGAAGGACATCTGGAAATCTTGGATAAAATATTTACTTGATTGGAAAAATTCAATGTCCAATTAAACCAAAAGAAGTGTGTATTTGGAGTAACATCAACAAAACTCTTAGGATACATAGTCTCAGCTAAAGGTATCGAAGTAGATCTAGCAAAAGTCAAAGCAATCATGGAAATTCCACCTCCTAAGAACATTAGCCAACTAAAATCTCTACAAGGAAGATTCCAATCCATCAGAAGATTCATCACGCAACTAGTAGACAAAAGTCATCCTTTTACTCATTTGCTACATAAGAATGTTTCTTTTAGATGCGATGAAAAATGTGAAGCTGCATTTAATCAATTGAAACAATATATGATGAATCCACCTATCTTGGTACCACCAATAGAGGGAAAACCACTTCTACTCTACATAGCAACTACTGAGGTATCTTTGGGAGATTTTCTAGCACAATAAAACTCTATAGGAAAAGAAAGGGCCATCTACTACATCAACAAGACACTGAATGGCTATGAAATTAACTATACATTCGTTGAAAAAGCTTGTTTGGTAGTGGTGTTTTATACTCAATAATTGTGACACTATATGTTAACACATACCATCAAACTAATAGCCAAGATAGACCCATTAAAATATCTACTCAACAAAGCCAATCTAACAGGAAGATTAGCAAAGTGGGTGATGGTATTGAGCGAGTTTGGAATTTAATGTATGGATAAGAGAGAAATCAAGGGCCAAGCAATAGCAAATTAGTTAGCGAGCATCTTGTGTATGGATCAGAAGCCATCTTACCTATTGAGGTTGAGTTACCTTCACTCTGGGTATCATTGAAAGGAATCATTTTAGAGGAAGACTATCGAGTATCCAGACTACAGGAGTTGGAATTGTTAGATGAACATCATCGGCATGTTGTTGATCATCTAAAGATTATCAACAAAGAATGTCAAGGAGCTATAACCACAAGGTAAGACCAAGAACATTTTAGGTTGGCGACTTGGTACTAAAAGAGAATCCTCACAATCAACAAGATCGGGAAAAGAAGGGAAAATTTGAACCTAATTGGCTAGGTCCTTTTGTCATTGTATCAGTATATGGATCTGGAGCATATTAGTTATCTACACCTAAAGGGGACCTATTTGAAGAACCTATCAACAACATTCATCTCAAGAATTTTTATACATAACTCATCCAATGCACACAAAAAAAGCCAAGAAAAATAAAAAAGTAAAAAAAAAAATGAAAAATGAAAAAATAAAAAAGTACAAAAAAAGTGAAAAATGAAAAAATCGTTACCTTGATGAAAACCTGGCAAATAGGCATCTTGGTGACAACAAAAAAATCATAAAATCAGAAAAAGTGCAATAAAAACAAGTAGTGAAAACCTGGCAAGAGGCACTATTTGTGATAGATTACGTTTTCCATCTATTGGAGCGTGTGTTGGACGTCCTCTTTTCACCATCATTATGCCTGTTCATCAAACGAACCTTATGTACATATTTGTGTGTCGCGGTCATGTTTCATCTTGGCTTGGCGATCATTGTATACTTTCTTAATAAATGATTGGTTTCTCACTGGGGGAAAAATCTTGAACTCACTGGGGGCAACCTACTTTGAGCTTAATATAACATATAAGAAATAGTAAGACAACATGGAAAACATAACGATCACAACAAAACTCAACATTGAACATCAATCACAATCTTTCGAAAAAAAAAACTATCCATCCAAATCAACAACAAGATCAGTCAAAAAAATTTCACTAGATGATGTTCTTTTGAATCATGGTTTAATCACTTTGGCATGAATGGTCAACTATTGTATCTTTATTTTCATTATCATTTCTCCGGAGTAACTCACGGATGTCCTGGACTAGAGAAGCTATGATGGAGTATGATATTTTCTTTGTTTGTTGTCTATGAGTTGATCATTACTACTATGCAATTTTTTTGCGTGACGTGCTCTACAAAGTATCATTGATGACATTTCGGATTTGCATAGGAAAAGGATTAACTCTTGTATGTTTTACGCAAGCAATACTCAGGTGATCTCGATTGAATTAAGCCTAGATGCTTGTATTACCTTGCAATATCAAAAATCAATGGAAGTTGTACTCAGGTCATCATGGTTTAATTATACCATTGATGTTTGTACTAACTTTCAACATATTAAAAGCTCAATGATGATACCAAGAACAACAAATTCAACTAACATGATGAAAATAGTGCATATTTAGATTTGCATGGTTAAGATAGATTGCATCCATATTAGTTTTGCATCTGCATTTTAGATTTTCCAAGGCTGGATAATTTCAAAATGATTTTATCTCTCTCCTTCAAGGATTGAGTACATTTCACATTAACAAAAAAAGTTCATTCACATGTAGTTGCATAATCATTATCATATCATACATACATAAGAAAGCATTATCATATCATACATCCATCCATGCATTAGATCATATATTTGCATTAAAAAATACTAAAATAATAATAAATAAAGTGCATCCATTTTATCTGCATGATCAAATCCATCTCATATACCATAAAGTATTATCCATAATACCATATAGAATCATAATCCATGCATCATCATTTCATTATTGTATCCATTCACAACCATGGCATAATCATATAAACATGACATAGCATATAGAGTAGAAATCAAATGCATTTATCATAAGCATCCATCATAAAAAGCATGTGGACAACATATAGATCAATAGTCTCCACTGCATCTCATATAATCTCAAAATAATCAATGTCAAGTGTATAATGATATCCCAAAATTTGGAAAGATACATCAACAAAGTGGCAAGAAATCCTAAAATTCCCTAACTGAATAAACATATACATCCAGCCTCAGTATATCAAATATGAGCACAAAAGCTATGTGTTGCTCCCCCCAGACAATGTAGGCCTCGTTGTGCTTGTTGCTGCACCACCAGATGGACCTGCGCCTAGATCCCTGCTTGATGGATCTCTAGGAGGTGGCCCAGTCACACCCCTGTTCATAGTCTGAGAATGACTCCAACTTGACCTAACACTGATAGACTGCTCATAACTAGGGGCATGCCGCTATGCAGGAACTGCTTCATAGTACTATAATCTGTAGTACTCTGCCTCTCTAGCTGAATGTCGAACCTCTTTGAGCATATCCCTTATAGTGGTCCCCTCAAACACTCTTTGTAACCTCTCAGCTAAGGCCTCTGCATGCTCACATCTCTGCCTCGCGACATCTCTCTCTATTGTCAAAGAGGCAATCTTGTTGAGAAAATGTGTCTCAAAATCACTGGTATAACCCTACTTTTGTCACCAATCTACTCAGAATTGCATAAGTGTTACTTTCATGCTTATACCGCTGTACTACTTGGTGACTGTGAGAGTGGCATGGTAGTGCAGTGTATATTGCCATACCATGGGAGCCTTTTGGCTGAGACGCGGTAGTGCGGTGTATACCACCATACCGCGGGAGCCTTCTAACTGAGGTGCGGTAGTGTAGTATACCACCATACCATGGAAGCCCTCTAATTGAGGTGCGGTAGTGCGATGTATACCTCCATACCATGGGAGTCTTCTAGATGGCTAGCGGTGGTGCGGTATACTGCCATACCGTGAGAGCCTTCTAATTGCGTAGCGGTAGTGCAGTGAGCGGACCATGGGTGAACGAGCACAAACTTGGTTGACTGTTGAGGTGTACACTGAACAATGGATGTCGATGCTGACTTGGAGATTGGGAGTTAAATATTTAAGTCTTTTCTGAGAGACTTGTTGCGAATATTGTAGATTCCCATCTTGATTCTCCAGAATTGCACAAGCGATGTACGCATGTCTTTGTAGAGACCACAAGGAATGACCGACAGTTTGGTGCGATAGTCAAATGTGATGGATGAGTGATGTGTCGACACGTGGCATGATTTCATTTGTTGATTTTACATCGCTGTTGTAAATCAACAATCTTTGGCTGAAAGTTGTATTTCCTGTTAGCGATATGTTTGCATTTATTGCATGAACTGACTCGGGGGTTGACATAGTGCAAAAATGGCAATATTATCTATAACTGAAATTTAATGTTGGGCGGCTCAATACGTGCTACTAGCGATATGCGCAGCCTGAGATGGAGGAAGCTTGTCAGTGAAGGAATAGAAAATTAAATGAAACCCTAATGGTTGTTGGTTGATGGATAGAATTCATTGTATGCCGTATGAGCATTAAAACAATGAGTGAGATGAACTATGTGTGTGTCTAGAGGTCGACCAAGGTGATGCTGCTGTGAGTTAACATCTGAGAGTGAAGTCTGTAACTCTGTATGTAATTTATTTACTGTAATACAAAGTGAATTTACTTGGTGTGGTGGGTTTTTCTCCCATAAGGGTTTTCCCACGTATATCTGGTGTTATCTTTGTGTGTGATATTTTTGTCTATCCTGTTGTTCTATGAATGTGCATCTCAAATGTGTGTAACTTGCTAAATGCATGGTTTTTTGCATTTCTCTCCTGAGGATTTTGCATTAGAAAGGAATTTCCGCACCTCTGCTTTCCTTACAAGTGGTATCAGAGCCTAGCCAGTTGTGTTATCCTTGTGAGTAGGGTTGTTTTTTGTGCTAATCTTGTTCGGTGGGAGTCTTTCAAAGGAAGAACCGATTACTTTGTTTATAGTTTGAGATGGAAAGTACATCAGGCATAGTAGAAATTAAAAAGTTCAATGGCAACAATTTTGAGTTGTGGAAACTCAAAATGGAAAACTTGTTGGTGGATAGAGACTTCTAGATTGTTGTGTCTGGAACTATGCCACAAAGTATGAAACAAGAAGATTGGGACCTTGCAGACAGAAAAGCTAGAGGGTTGATAAGACTTTGTCTGGCCGATTTTGTACTCCTGAATGTCCATGAGGAGAAGACTGCATCTTCATTATGGAAGAAACTTGGTGACATTTATTATGGAAAGTCTCTAGTGAATAAGTTATTCTTGAGGAAGAAGTGTCTCCTTGAAGATGGAAGAAGGTGCATATGTAGCAGATCATTTGAATTCATTTAATATGATTGTTGCACAGTTGGCGTCTATGGGTGTGAAAATAGAGGAGGAGGATCATTGTATGCTTCTATTATGTTCCTTACCTAACACTTGGGACCATCTGGTAATGGCTATTGGAAGTACAATGACTACTTTCAAGACGAAAGACGTGGTTGCCTCACTGCTATCAAAAGAAATGTGGAGGAAGTCTTATGAGATGGCCAAGGAGGCTCTTGTTGTTCGGGGTAGATAGAAGGAGAGAAGCAAGAAGAAGGACAAGAATTCTAAATCCAATTCTAAAGGGAGATCAAAGTCTCCTGATAAGAATTCCAAGGTGAAATGTTGGAATTGTGGACAGTCTGGTCATATCCGAAAGGATTGTAAAGAGGAGAAAAAGAAGAAGAAGAATAACTCTTCGAACAATGACTCTTCTCAGAGTGATGTAGATGCCTTCATTGCAGCCTTGGCGACTCAGGCATCAGATGATGTCTAGATGATTGACTTAGGTGCATCTTTTCACATGAAATCTCACAGAGAGTGGCTCACTAAGTATGAAAAGTATGCTGGTGGAAAGGTGTACCTAGAAAATGATTCAACTTTAGAAATTGTTGGCTGTGGAAGAGTCAAAATCCAATTCTCAGACAGAAGAATCAAAGGGATTGGTGATGTACTACACATACTAGGTTTGGCTTGTAACCTGCTTTCGGTCAGTAAGCTGAATGATGTTGGTGTGCAAGTTTATTTCTCGAGTGGAGGTTGTAAGATGACTAGAGGCGCAATGGTGTTGGCTAAGGGTGTACGCATAGGCACTTTGTACAAGCTGGATGCATCTTGTTCAATGTAATGTCTGTAAGGTCAAGCAAAGCTACTCATGTAGAGAAGGAGAATGAAGCTCCTATGGGTGCAAATTCCTTGGAGGTGAAACTCCCAGCAGAGAAGACCATGTTGTGGCATCATACACTTCGTTCACATAGGAGAGAAAGGCTTAAAAACCTTGAAAAATAAAAATCTTGTTGAAGGGCTTGTTGATTGTAACCTTGAGTTTGATTTCTATGAACACTGTGTTTATGGAAAGCAACATAGTGTTTCATTTTATTCGAGTCCTCATAAATCTTATGCTGTACTGGATTATGTTCATTATGATATATTTGGTCCAATGAATGTTCCTTCGTTATCGAAGTCTAGATATTATGTTTCTTTTATTGATAATTATTTGAGAAGGGCATTTGTGTATTTTCTAAAGAGTAAATTACAAGTGTTTAGTTAGTTTAAAGAGTTTAAAAACTTGGTAGAAAATCAAACTGGAAGGAAGATCAAATTCTTGAGGACGGATAATGGTGGTGAGTTCTATTCTATAGATTTTGAAAGGTACTATAAAGACCATGGGATTAAAAGGCATAAAACTACACCTTATACTCCACAACATAATGGAGTTGTTGAAAGTTTAAACATGACATTGATGGAAAGAGCGAGAAATATGTTCAACAATGCTAGTCTAGAGTAGAAGTTTTGGGTTGAGGTTGTGGCTACAAGATGTTACTTGGTAAATCATTCACCTTGTTCAGCTCTTGTTGACAAAACACCTTTGGAAGCATGGTCTGGTAAGAAGCATCTCTGAGACATATTTGTATCTTTGGCTATGAGGCATATGCATATGTGCCGAATGATAAAAGATCAAAGTTGGAGAACAAGGTTGTTAAATGTATCTTCATTGGCTATGGTGTTGGTGTGAAAGGATACAAGCTTTGGAATCCTGTTACTGGGAAGGTTTTGTACAACAAAAGTGTAATCTTTCGTGAGCTGAAGCCTTCAGTACCTGATCAACAATTAGAGATAGATAAAAAGGAAAAGAAGAATGATGTAGTTGAAATTCCTTGAACTCCAAAAAAAGAGGAACTATAAAGTGTACCTAAAATTGAGGAGAGTTCTAGTAGCTTTGAGAGTTTTGAAGAAGAAGAACCACGACCTCGGCCTCAGCCTGTGAGGAGGTCTACACGTGAAAAGCGTCAACCTGATAGGTATAGGTTTTCTATGTTGGATTCGAACTGTGCCTATGCTTTGATTACTAGCACTAATGAGCCTAGGACTGTGAAAGAGGCAATAAATATTTCTGACTCAAATTCTTGGTTGGAAGCCATGAATAAAGAAATGGAGTCATTGAAGAAGAATGAAACCTAGGATTTCGTACCTTTTCCTGAAGGGCAAAAGCCTATTGGATGCAAATGGGTATTTAAGAAGAAGACTGGTATGATGGCCCGTGTTGAAAATATAAAGCTTCGGTTGGTCACAAAAGGTTATTCAGTGAAGGAATTGATTATGGAGAAATATTTTCTCTTGTAGCTAAGCTAACATCGATCAGATTTCTTTTGTCACTTGCAGTTGCGTATGACTTAGAGATCAAGCAGATGGATGTGAAGACAATGTTTCTTCATGGAGAATTGGAAGAAGAAATTTATATGTCCCATTCTGAGCACTTCATTGAAAAAGGTAAAGAAAGCCTAGTTTTCAAGTTAAAGAAATCTCTGTATGGTTTGAAGCAATTGCCTAGAATGTGGTACCAAAATTTTGACACCTTTGTGTTGTCATTGGGATTTGTGAGATCAAAATCTGATCATTGTGTGTATTAAAAACTGAAAATATCATGTGCTTATTATTACCCTGTACATGGATGATATGTTGTTCATAGGAAATAGTAAGAATATGATTTCTGATCTTAAGTCTCAGTTGTCTGCAAAGTTTGAAATGAAAGATCTTGGTGGAACAAGGTATATTTTGGGGATGGAAATAAAAAGGGATAGAGGAAGTAGAAAGATTTGGCTCAGCCAAAGTAAGTATATCATTACTGTCTTGGAGAGATTTGGAATGACTGATTGCAATCAGCTAGTTGTTCCAGTGTTGCAAGGAATGAAGCTATCTATTGAAGACTGTCTGAAGTCTTCTGCTAAGATGGAGGACATGACCAGGGTACCGTATGCAAGTTTTGTTGGTAGTTTAATGTATGCAATGGTATGTACAGGTACATTGCCCAAGTAGTGGGAGTTCTTAGTTTATGGCTAACCGGGGAAGACCACATTGGGATGTTGTGAAGAGAGTTTTCAGATATTTGAAGGGTACCCAGATTTTTCTTTGTGTTATCATGGCAACTTCGGTGAGATCACAAATATCTCTTAGCATTCGTGGGTATGTGGATTTTGATTAGGCAGGGACATTGACAGAGAAGATCCACTAGTGGATAAATTTTCATGTTATTTGGTGGAGCGGTGAGTTGGATGATAATGAGGATGCAGAATATATGGCAGCAACACATGCATGCAAGGAAGCTGTTTGGCTTAGGTGTTTATGTTTAGATATTGGGTTTAATGCAAGGAAGATTACGATTTGTTGTGACAGTCAGAGTGCTATTTATTTAGCAAAAAATACCACTTTCCATACTAGGACGAAATATATTGATGTGCAGTATCACTTTGTATGAGATATGGTGGAGGATGGAAAGGTTTGTTTAGAAAAAGTGGATGCTCTTGAAAATGTTGCAGATGCATTGACGAAACCAGTGAGCACAAAGAAGTATAGGTGGTGTGCTAGTTCGAGGGGCCTTGGGGCCCATGAATCTCAGTAGTTTTTGAATGCTCTGGAGGGTTCAATGAGCTCTTCATCAAGCGGGAGATTGTTGAGAAAATGTGTCTCAAACTCACTCGTATAACCCTGCTTTTGTCACCAATATGCTCATAGTTGCATAAGTGTTACTTTCATGCTTATACCCCTATACTACTTGGTGACTGTGAGAGTGGAGTGGTAGTGCGATGTATACCACCATACCATGAGAGCCTTTTGGCTGAGACACGGTAGTGCGGTGTATATTGCCATACCGTGGAAGCCTTCTGGTTGAGATGCAGTAGTGCGGTATACCGCCATACCACAGAAGCCCTCTAACTGAGGTACGGCAGTGTAGTGTATACCACCATACTGTGGGAGTCTTCTGGATGGCTAGCGATGGTGCAGTATATCGCCATACTGCGGGAGCCTTCTAACTACGTAGTGGTAGTGCGGTGAGCGAACCATGGGTGAACGAGCATAGAATTGGTTGATTGCTGAGGTGTACGTCAAACAATGGAGGTCGATGCTAAATTGGAGATTAGGAGTTAAATATTTAAGTATTTATTGAGAGACTTGTTGCGAATATTGTAGATTCCCATCTTGATTCTCTGGAATTGCACAAGTGGTGTACGTGTGTCTTGGTAGAGACCACAAGGAACGACTGACAGTTTGGTGTGATAGTCAAATGCGATGGACGAGTGATGTGTCGAAACATGGCACAATTTCATTTGTTGATTTTACATCATTGTTGTAAATCAACAATCTTTCACTGAAAGTTGTATTTCTTGTTAGCGACATGTTTGCATTTATTGCATGAATTGACTCAGGGGTTGATAGAGAGCAAAAATGGCAATATTCTCTATAACCAAAATTTAATGTTGGGCGGCTCGATGCGTGCTACTAGCGATATGTATGGACCAAGATGGAGGAAGCTTGTCGGCGAAGGAATAGAAAAATAAATGAAACCCTAATGGTTGTTGGCTGGTGGATAGAATTCATTGTATGTCGTATGAGCATTGAAACAGCGAGTGAGATGAACTATGTGTGTGTCTGGAGGTTGACCAAGGTGATGTTGTGAGTTAACATCTGAGAGTGAAGTCTGTAACTCTGTATGTAATTTATTTACTGTAATACAAAGTGACTTTACTTGGTGTGGTGGGTTTTTCCCCTGTAAGGGTTTTCCCATGTATATTTGGTGTTATCTCTGTGTGTGATATTTTTGTCTATCCTGTTGTTCTGTGAATGTGAATCTCAAATGTGTGTAACTTGCTAAATCTATGGTTTTTTTCATTTCTCTCTCAAGGATTTTGCATTAGGAAGGTGTTTCCGCACCTCTACTTTCCTTACAAATCTCTACCTGTGCTCGCTCTAGTTGTCCCTGTAAACCATGCACCTATACCTATAAGGCATCTATCTTGTGCCTGCTGCTGATGGGAGGGCACACAAATATGAATTTGAGATGGTCCTGACTACTGTTGTCCTGAAGGAACCATAGATCTCCTCCTCAAGTGTACTCTGAGATCTAGTATTTTCCTTCCACCTGCACCACCCCCATCTCCACCATCTCCATCATATCCATCATCCCTGCCATCTCCCTCCTCATCACCACCATCTCCCACACCCCTCCTCTATCTTAGTGTCTGCTCATCATCTAATGTCGGTGTTGGCTCATCTGGACTAGATATCCTCGGGAAAGCATGTGTGAAGAAATACTGAGCATACTCATTTGTCATCAAAGCATTTTCAATCTCTAGATAGTAATCCCATATGTGTGGCTACAATCCAAAATAATCCTCACAAGATGCATCATAGGATAGGGTGGGTCCCCACTTTGGAATATCTTGTCGTCTCTGCACATATAATGCAACTCCCTGGGACATCACCTGAACTCGACCATACTAACAAAGCACTCTCATAAGCATAAATCTCCTGATGATAAACTATGTCCACCCAATCAAGTACCTCGAAGTGAAAACATATGGCATCTCAATATCATCCTCAGGCCACTGCTCACAATCTAAGTACGGTCGTCATGTGAAGGTCTCCAAATCATCCAAAACTTGACGCCAATACTCCAATTTTCCCAACTTGTGCTGGAAAACTAGACCTATGTACCCAAAGACATAGGTCTTGCCAACCAGACGATCTCTATCTAACATAGGACGAGTAACAGTTATATGCTCCCAAGCCCAAATCTGAAGCATTGTAACCCCAACTGATAAACTCGCAACTCCAAGATATACCACCTGATGCAAATCATGATATAAATGAGCTAACATGTAGGAAACCCATGCATATCGAATCCCTTGTGTGATCATACTCTCCAATATCCTGCCTCAACCAACAGTCCCTTCAACCTATGGTCGGGACATAGGAAGCCTCTAATGAAACCAACTAGAACACATGGTAAGGGCTCATATGAATCGACCATATCCTGCCATGGAATCTCATACCTGCTAATCCCATCATCAAAAAAGATCCTCCTCAGTGCCTCAGTACCACCCTACTTTGTTTGATCATATATGACTAGCTCACCAACCATGAGAATCCCCAATATATGGTACACATCCTCTAGAGTAACTGTCATCTCCTTGGTGCCTAGATGGAAAGTGTTGTGGTCACTATGCCACCTCTCAGCTGAAGTAGTCAATAATCCCCTGTTTATCCTATATTAGGGCATATTAATCAAGGAAGATAAACCACATTGTGCAATAATATCCATATCCACTTGCACTAGACGTGGAATCATGTCCCAGGTCTTCAGAAAGTGCTCACAAGACTGAAGAACTCTCAAATCCTCCTAACATCATGGCATATCGCAAATCAACATTTTATCAATCAACCTATCAATCAATCTAATCATCTCTAATGATATTTTGATCAAATCTCGTGGAGTGTCTATCATTGACTCTCACCTATCATGAGTGTTGGCCTCCTACAATGATTTAACAACTAAGCCATTACAATTGTGATTTAAAGATTGGACATCTAAACTGAATAGCCATTCAATCATCATGAAGGTGCATTTAACTTGTCAACTCAGGGATGTGAACTTGAAATGGGTTAGCATAGTATATGCACTAAGGATTCCAAGTAGCCATATTCATTCTACAACTAAGAAAAACATAATGTTGAAGGTAAATTGCTTAGAAGGAAATAACATAAGTACTAAACATCAACCAACAACTATGCTAAGCTGAAATGCATGATAGAAATGAAAATCTGAGCAAACAAACAGGAAACTACTCTATCTACTTTGGCTATAGGAACAATCACAAAATGAAATTCTAGTGGTTGCAGGAACAATTAGTGCCAGATTCTTTACTAATTACTAAATAGAAAGTAATAACTAAACTAAACTAAACTAAGGATGAAATGCTCACCAAGTGGGCCCCCTTAGATGAGTATCCTCTAAAACTAATGTAAACTCATATGCACAAACTTATAATTTCATCTTATTCATTGGAAAACATGAGTACAATAGAGCAGTGTAACTGTATTGCTGAAAACTAAGAATGCAAGTACATCATCAGATCAAGCAACCTTTTGAGAAGGAGCATCCGACTCTTATTTATAGGAAAAGAAGTGACTAACTAAACAAGGCAGTCAATTCCACGAACTGGGAGGACGCCACTTTAGGGAAAGTAGAGAAAGTGGAGGGGCGGTTACACATGCATGGAATCTGGTCAGATGTGCTTGCCTCAACACAGATTTAGCACAACAGTAACACCTATATTCATTCAACATCAATAAATATCATTTTCAAGGCGGTTACAACTTGGTTTTCATGAGGAATCTCCGTCGTCAACCTCTTTGACTGATTTCCTTCGTTGACCTTTGCATGATCCACTTTGTTAGCTGTTATGGTGAATGACCAGTGGAAAAAATATTCTCAATCTAGTGGCCTCGAATCATATCTACATGACAATATTAAATGCAGCACAATAATTGCATATCTATAACTATCTTAAAGAACATTCATTAATCCACATGTAGAATTAACACAAATAGTCCATATAACATGTCAATGTCATTAAAGATTTGCAGAGATAAAATTAGGCCCAATGTCTATGGTTTCAAAGGAAATATCAACATTCAAACATCAAGGTTCATGACAATTTTGACAAATAGATCATAAATTCTACCAAAAGTGAACCATAAACTAGACTCATCATCCCCCCGAACCTAAGGTTTTGCTTGTCCTCCAGCAGGGGAAGGGTTGTTCTTCTGCTTAGTCAAAGCCCTAAAATTTACAACTACCAATTGTCCCACATCAATGGTTGTTGTGTGTGAATCAGGATCCCAATAGAACCCTTGTTGTCTGTCCAATTGGTTCCATCTTTGTCTCTCTACAACAATATCATAGTTGTAAAACTTGTAATTTGGCATAGGCCACATCAGGATGGGTGGCTGAAAAGTCAGTGGAAGCCAGAATCATCCTTTTTTCCTCCCAATATGTATATATCTGTCAATTCTTTTAAGTGTTGCAGCATAGTTCTGTATAGAGTGGGGCTCAAATTGCTTTAGCTCATCATTTAGTTTATTCCATCTTTATGACAGGTATCTCTTCATAGTTTCATCTTTTGCATTTGCCACCACCTCGTATTCACTATAAACTACTTCTATCCAAGGCATAATCCGATTACCATAGCTAGATAGAAGCACATTCTATGCCACTCAGATAAATGTTCCATGGATTTCTAGATTCAACCCTGATGGGCAGAGGGATGTTGGATTCCAATTGCTTAAAAGCCCCATATTGTTGTCCCCAACTGATTTCATTTTGTACCCAGGACATAAATGCCCTTAATTGGACATCCCCAACATATAACAGTGGATTCCAATCATGGTCTTGAGTCACAACATAATTGTGCAAGTAAAATTCACACAAAAAATTCTTCATCTCACGGGAAGCAATCCGATAAGCATTGAAAAATTCAATAGGAGTCTCAATAGAAGGGTTCAAAATTGAGACAAGCCTTGCCAACTTAAAAGAAAGATATTTATCCTTCAAATGCAAAGCATAGACCCTTGGAGGGGCCTTACATTCTACTATCTGGGGTACCGGTTGCAGGGATTTAGGTTGTTCAGTCAATTCTGACTGCATGGCCTCTTGTTTCTATTTTTGCTCATGCTGCAGGATCTCTTGCTATAGGAAATCTTGATTTTCCTCATACCCTTGATTCTCAACTTGTTCTGCAATATCAACAAGATCTACAGTGTTATGTTTGTTGCTTTCTCAAATATATCCTCTTACTCGACATTCACCTGCCCCATTGGAGTTGTGTCCCCCTGTGATATTTCTCTAGACTTAGGGCTTTCCTGCAGAGGCATATCAAAGGCTAGTTCAGCTGGTCTTGATTTCCTGGGAGGGCTTTCACATTTTTCTTTGGCTGCAGGATGAACAGTGTCAGCCTTCCACTTCCTAGAGCTTGGTACTTCTTTTTCTACCAGCTGCTTTTTAGCTTTTCCTTTTCTTATTTCTACTTCTCTCTTTTGTACTCTAGTTTTCATTAGGATGCCAAGTGGAACATCATCATCAAAATCTAGGGAGGAACTTTCTTTGTCTGAGTGCTCTGTCTTAGAAGAGCTAATTTCTATGGTCTATTTTGCTGCAGGAGGGTTTGCACTAGGGCCTATGCCAGAGGTTGAAGCACCAGGAGTGGCTTCAACCATGCTTAATCTCCTGCTAGACCTATGGGGTTGAGGTAAAACCATAGGTTGCAAATGATCTGGTCTAATTTGATCAATATTTATGAATTCTTCCGAAGTCATCTCAGATACATCATGCAGAGACTTCTCAACTAACAATTTAATCAAACAATGGTGGGAAACATAATTGTCCCTACCTTTCTGAATCTCGGCTGCCATGATTGAAAGAAGGCGGTAAAGCACGTTTGACACATTCATCCTCCTCTCGTGCCTCATGCGATTCAAGAGTTTAAAGTGCACGAAATGTAGATTTGTTTGGTGTCCTTCACAGGTGATGTATTTTATGACATGAACAACTACTTGCTTCCATGGCTTGGGCAGAGAGGTTCTTTTTTCACCTTGTTTGTCCATGCTCAATGGAGGGTCGTCAGGTTCTCTAAATTTGGCCCTAGTTGACCTAGCGTCTCTGGAAGTAGGGTAATTTTCATCGTCGACAAGCAACCTTGTAACCTTTGCAGTTCTTTCTTCAGTAGCCAATACTTCTACTCCTTTTACCATGGCTTTTCCCTTAGACAATGTCTGGGAAAATTCTAATGCAATGTCTTCATTAAAACCATTCAGCTTCATGAAATAGTCTAACTAGCCACAGTTTCTGAATTCAGCTTGTGAAGGTGCATCCTGCAGTAATACATCATGAACTATGGGTTCATTCCTGATTAACCCACCTCTCATTGTCTGCAATCAACAATCACTCTACAAATTTTCCTTCCTGCAATGCTGCCAAATTTCCAATGCCAATGTCGCTTGAATTTTCCTTTTCTATTTTACCTTTTCTTTCTTTCTATTTTACCTTTTGGTGACTTAAGATTATGACATGATCAATAATGGCAGTGAATGAATAATAAAGGAAGGTTATGATGGAGAAAAATGGTGGTGGCAGTTGGTGTCATGTCACACGTATGAGTTGTCATCTTACTCAAAATTCAAATTGGATTGATTTAAACTTGTTGACATAGACTGGTATGGACTGACACGTGGGAAAAGTACTCAAATCTTTCCCCCCCAACCTAAATTTGAGCATGTTTCCTCACATGCGAGGTGGGAAGGATGATTTGACAGGGACAGAGAATAATGACATGCTATGGTGAACATCCATATTAATTCACAACAATTAAATGAATGCACTAAAGACAATTAATAGATAGAAATTAATGTGCACATACCCGGATTCATGGAAGATTCATTGCAAAGATTGTGGAAAAAGTACTAGTCACCTTTTAAGAAATAAGTTAAGCAATTAATGAAAATGAGGTGGAATGAGGTGGAGTGGAATGAAGTGAAGTGATGGAAGAGAGATAAAGGTGGAGATGGATGGGAGAATGGGTGGATGGGTGAAGAAGTAGAATCCCACAGAAGTGGAAGTCTTTATTATGACAAGTACATACCTTAATTAGCCAGAAGGAGGGACACTAGGTCCACTTCCCTTGGCTGTAGGAAGCTTGGGTGTTGCATGCTGAGTGAATTGCTGCAGGAACTCCTCTTTGGGAATTGGCTTGTGATACAATTTGAGGCGATGATAATTGACAAGCAACTTAAATTTGACCGGGTCAATAGTAGTGAGTTGAACAACACCATTGGGGTATACTTCAACAACCTCATATGGTCCTAGCCACCTTGTCTGCAATTTTTCTGCATTATCCTAATATCTTGAATCATATAGCTAGGCCCAATCTCCTGGTTGGAATTTCTTGTCCTTGATGAATTTATCATGCCACCTAATTCTCTGATTCTACACTACCTCTATGTGATGCAAGGTTGCTCTCCTCATCTCATCCAAAGCATTCAGCTGCATGATTCTTTTTTTTGTGCCTTAGAGATATCCATCCCCAAGTCTACTGTAGTCCTAAGAGTCTTATGTTCAAATTCAATGGGCATCATGGCTATTTTTCCATACAACAACTCAAAAGGAGTGAAGCCTATAGTTGTCTTCCAGGTTGTCCTATAGGCCCAAACAGCTTTTGGCAACCTATTTTCCCAATCCTTTTTATGAACAACAACTATTTTGGTCAAGATGGCTTCAATCTCCCTGTTAGTCACCTCAACTTGGCCATTGGTCTGGGGGTGATAAGGAGTAGAATTCCTATGTCTTATGTTGTACTCATTGGCCAGTGCTGCAACAAGGGTTGATGTGAATTGAGCCCCTTGATCAATCACTATCTCTCTTGGATCTCCATACCTTGTGAAAATCTCCTCATAAATAAATTCAACAACCTTATTGTCTCTTGCATGCTTCATGGCCTTTCTACCCACTTAGTTACATAATTAGTGCAAACTAAGATGTAAAACTTACCATTTGATGGAGGATCAATAGGTCCTACAAAATCTAGTCCCCATTTGTCAAATGGAATGATTACTACCTGAGGGAAAGGTGGCATCTCATCAGTTTTGGTTGGTCTGCCTATCCTCTGGCATCGATCACATTTTCTTGAATACCTTCTTGCATCCTTGTGGAGTGTTGGCCAGTAATATCCTGTGTTCAAAATCTTCATTACTGTCCTCTTGGCTGCAAAATTTCCTCCACATGGTTCATTGTGGCATAAATGTAAAATATCATATGTCTCATATTCTCTCACAAATCTCCTCATGACATGGTCTGGTTTAGTATAAAACAAGCATCCAACAATCCATGAAAAAGGAAAATATTTTTCAATGAGCACCATTCTCTCTTTTGGAGAGAAGTGAGGAGGAACTTTCCCTGTGACTAGATAATTAGCTATGTCAGCATACCCTATTTGCACGCTAATGGAGAATAGATGCTTTTTAGGAAAGGATTCATCTATGGCTTGATTGCCTTCTGATGTAGTCAGCTTTGAAAGAAAATCTGCAACAACATTGTGCTTCCCTGGTTTATCCACAATGGTTATGTCAAACTCCTGCATCAACAATAACCATCTTGCCAACATACCAGTGATCAAGGGTTTATTCATGAGATATCTAATGGCTGCATGATCGGTGTGCACAAAAATTTAATAGTTTGTTATGTAGTGCCAAAATTTGTTAAGGGCATAGATCACTGCCAACATTTCTTTTTCTATCACTGTATAGTTGAATTCAGCTCCTTGCAAGTTTTTGCTGACAAAATAAATGGAATTTTCAATAGCTCCTTATTTCTGTCCTAAAACTGCTCCTATGGCATAATATGATGCATTTGTATGGATGTGAAAAGGAAGCTCACAATTAAGTCCTTTGAGTACAAGAGCATGAGTCAAAACTGTCTTCAAATCAGAAAATGCTTTGTCACAGTCTTCTGTCCATTGAAATTCAACATCTTTGGTGAGAAGAGTATACAATGGTGCTATCCTTGATGAAACACCTATAATAGCCTGCATGTCCCAAGAAACTCCTAACATCTTTTTGTTTTGCAGGTGTGGGCAGATTTGTGATTACCTCAATTTTCGCAGGGTCTACTTGAATTCCTTTGTGAGAGATGTAGTGTCCAAGAACTACACCTTCCTACATCATCATGAAACACTTTTCACTGTTTAAAGAGAGATTGTGATTTTCACATCTCTATAGGACTCTCCTGAGATTCTCCAATGCTTCATTGAAATCAGCACCATAAGTGGTGAAATCATCCATATAAATTTCCATGCAATTATGAGAGATGTCTGAAAATATGCTAATGACTGCCCTCTAAAAAGTTGCAGGTGCATTGCATAAGCCAAATGGAAGTACTAAGTAGGCATATGTTCCACATGGATAGGTAAAGGTAGTCTTCTCCTGGTTCTAAGGTGCAATTTGAATCTGGTTGTAGCCACTGAAGCCATCTAGAAAAGAAAAATATTGCTTCCCTACAAGTGAGTCTAAAACTTGATCTATGAAGGGTAAAGGAAAATGGTCCTTTTTAGTGGTAGCATTAAGGTTCCTGTAATCAACAAAAACTCACCATTTCCCTCCTTTTTTGAGCATAATCACCAATGGAGACACCCAATGGCTATCTGAAATGGGGTAGATAAATCCTGCATCTAGCAATTTTTGTAGTTCTCCTTTTACAATTTCTCTTAGTTTAGGGTTGATTCTTCTTTGTGGTTGTCTAATTGGGGTGCAATAATCTTTGATATAAATTCTATGAGTGCAAAGCTTAGGGTCCAATCCCTTCATCTCATGATAGTCCCACTCAAACGCATGCTAGTGGGTCCTCAGTAAGTTTGCCAACAATGACTAATGTTCTTCATTTAGTTTGTTGTTAATATTCATATATTTTCCTTCTGACACCTACACTTGTGTAGTTAACTCTATCATAGCTACTTCATTAACACATGATACCTTAAGTTCATATGGAAACAATGTATGGGACATACCTGTTGCTGCAGGAAGAGCGGCTGCAGGAAGAGTGGCTGTAGGAAGTGTGTCTGTAGGAAGAACAACTGCAGGAAGAGCAGACAAAAGTCTCTTGACAAGAACAACAGAATGATAAGATGATGCTTCCTCCACTTCACAATGATTCTGAATGATGTTATCCAATACTTCATCTTCATCTTGAAGCTACATGAAAGATCTTCTACCTAACATCATAAGCTATGCCACAAAATTAACTTCCTCAACCTCTTCACCAACATGTGGCCATACGGGATTATCCTCATCATGGGATGGCTGAGCAGGAGGATAAAGAGCAAGCTTTTTGGTGCTCTTTCCATCAGAAATGGTCATGTATCAGGTCTTGCATCTAATATATGCATCTATTGTTGCTAACCATGGCCTTCTAGGAATAATGGGATACTCGCCTAGTGTGGCTTTAGGAGAGAGAATCATGAAATATGTTGGATACTCCCATGAGTGTAGAATTACCACAGGATCCTCTACTATGCCATTAGGCTTAACAGTAGAACTATTAGCAAGTTGCAGGACATTAGGAGTAGGTCTCATGCTTGCAACATTTAGTTGTTGTAGGATATCCTTAGTCATTACATTTATTGCTGCTCCCAAGTCAATCAGAGCATTCTTTATTTGGATCCCATTTATAACAGCTCCTACCACAGGACTACCTGGGTCATTGTACTTAGGGACAATCACTTTCCCAAGCATGATGTTAGCTAGCTGTCCCACCACATGAATTGTAGTGGGGTCTTTCTTCTTTCTGCCTAGTTTCTTGAGGTATGCTTCTTTGATTGCCTTGCCACAGATTGGAACATCTTTTATGGCCTGAAATAGGGGTATCTGGACACATATATGCTTCAACTGATCTATAATGTCAAAATTTGTGTCCTCTTCTTCCTTCTTCTTGACAACTTTCAATCTTTGAGGAAATGGTGGTTCTTGTTCAGTTTGCTTGACTGCGACTGGTTCAGGATTTTTTAGGTGCATTGGGTTGAATGGGGGTATTCAGAGGATCCTCTTCTTCCACAGGAATCTCAGTGATAATGGGTGTGGAAGGAGCTGGTATAGTAGTTCCTAAACGTAGGTGGATGCCACTCACACTCACAACATATGCAGGGAATTGATTTGAATCAACAGAGTATATAGGCTGCTGCTATGGTTTGTTATTTGGATTGGGTGTGGGTTGAGCTTGTAGCTGAGTAGGTTTAGGTGGATTTGAGCTTGAATTAGTAGGAGGAGGAATTATAGCAGGTTGTTGGGGCTGAGAAGGTGGTTGCATGTAGCTATTTGGCTGGTTTGGCCATTGATGTCCTCCCCTCCATTGATTTGTTTGCTACCAATTTCCTGGGGATGGTTGCCAATTTCCTTGAAACTATTGCCAATTCCTCTGAGGTTGTTGTCATTGGGGTGGATAGTTTTGATGATTAGGCCAGGTATTTGGAGGGTTACTCCAAGGTTGTGGTGGATATCCTCCATAGTTGGATGGATATGGGGGCTACCATTGGCTACCAGATGAATAAGAATTGAAATATGGCCCAACAAAAGAGAGTGGATCTAGTGGCATACCTTGTCTTGGAGCTCAAGGCCTCCTTTGTGCAACATAGTAGACTTGATCTTCTTTAGTCTGAATTGGCTTGAACTCGGGTGCAATCTGATTACTTTCAATATTAGCTACCATCTTGCATCTACAGTTCTTCTTTTCTCTGCAATGGGGGCAATACTTTGCCAATGTTGCCTCTTCCTCCTCTTGTTTCTTCTTGGCCTGAAGTGCATCCAGCTGAGTAGCTAGATTGTTTATAATGTCTTGCTTGAAGTATGCTAGTAGATGAGTAATCTCCATTCTTGAAACTCCACTAGTTGATGACTTACCCATGGAAAATTGGTAAGCTCTCCCTTTCTTTGAAGTTACCCTAGAGTAGTTCTGGCATATCTTCTTGATATCCTTCCAAGGAACTTGGGAGATATCTCCTCCTCCCATAAGGTCCAAAACATCAGTGCAACTATCATTAATTCCTCTTAGGAAAGTCAACTTTTGTGAGTCTTCATTGAGTGTATGGTGTGGAGATTTTTGTAGGAAAAACAAAAACCTTGCAATGTAATCCTTGGGGCTCTCATCGCTGCAGCACATTTGCATCCTAAATGTCACCTCCTCTCATGTGTCACTACCCACCGCAATAATCCTTTGTATTTCTTAAGGAATTTTGTTTCATGTCATCACAATGTCTCCATAGTATCTATCTCTGCCTAGGCTCATGAACCATCTTAATGCAACTTCTTTTTAGAGGGAATTGTTGAAATAGATCAAGCCTATGGGCATGGATGAGTAGTCATAAATCCTACAACAAAAAGTATGTCAAACTTGAACAAGAAGGTATTAGGGTCTTCTATAAAAAGTCCATAAAACTTAGGA
>VDFB02161845.1:0-68811 GCA_007258455.2 Sequoia sempervirens
ATTGGTGAGTGAATAGAGGGATTTGATTTATGATTTTATTTAAATATTTTTTGTTTATTTAAATTCAGCAAAAGAGGAATAAATAATTTAATAAAACAAACTATAGAAGTTTGTTTATTAAATTAAATAGAAGAAATATGATAATTAAATTAAAGATTTTAGGATATCTTTATTTAATTAAGAAGAAATGTGATGAGATAATTAAATAAATACCAACTATTGAAGTTGTGTTTTTAATTTAGGATAGAATTAATGGATAAATTATAGAAGAAATAATAATGATAATAATTAAATAAAACAAAGTATTTAATTTTGTTTATTTAATTAAGAGGGAAATAATATGATAAAATAGAAGAATTAATAGTGAACTTAATATAAATAAATATTTCTATTTATTTACTAAGTAGATGAATTTAGGATTAATTAATCAAATAAATCATATTTAATTAATTAGATTCTCGAGACCATTTTTAGGTGTCTACATTTTTCCCCTCTTTGAAGTGATGTGTTTACACACATTGCTTCAAAAAATTGTAGCCTTTGCTAGTATCAACAAGAAATTTTTTCAGAATACCCCAGACATGATTTTTAGGTGATTGATGGATATATGCCCCCTCGGGAGATAAATTAATGAATTTTTCATTTTTATTTTATTTTTTGGAATTTTTCAAATTTTTATGATTTTTTGATGATTTAATATAGATTCGATGAAGATTTGATGAAAAAAAAAATATTTATCTCTCGATAATTGATGTAGAAAGTTGTCTGAATGAGTTTCAATTAATCTCCCCTCTAAAAAATTAAATCAATGTCATAAAAATTCCTTTTTGAAATAACCTATAAAAGGTTAAAAAGGTTCTTTTCAAAATCATTTGTAGATTGTGACTTTTGTGACTTTTGAAAGTTTGAGAGAGATTTTGTGCTACGTGGAGCAAGATGTCGATTCCCTTTCACACTCACCGTTTTGAGCGTGTTTGATGACATCAGCGGCCAGCTGTGTTCGGACCTCCGGTATGTCCATAATTTTTTCTTGGTTTTCGTGCATTTTTCATTTTTTAGTGTATTTTTGGTTTTTTACAACAAAAACTTGTTTTAGCGCTTCAACATTCCATTGTAGTGCATTTTGACTCCGTTGTAGCACTTCTAGGGTTTGTGTTAGCGCTTTCAAAATTTTAACGCTTTAAGAGTCTTCTTTAGCGTGTTTATAGTGTAGGTTGGCACTTTTCAAATTTTAGTGCTTAGGTTAGCTGTTGTAGCACTTCTCTAAAGTAGATTAGCACGTCAAGAGTTTTAGCGCTTTATGATAGATTGTGTAGCGCTTTTAAGGTCTGTTTTAGCGTGTTTCAAGTTTTAGCGCTTTTCTAAAAAACATTAGCGCTTTGACCCAATAGAATGGCGCTTTGTTTAAATGTAATAGCGCTTTTATCTAATGAAATGGCGCATTTATTTGTTTTAGCGTTTATAATGTCCTTGTAAGTGCATTTATATCAAAGTGTTTGTGATTTTCGTCAATTTGTTCTTGATGTTCGTGATTTCTAATTGTATCAGTTTTTGGTGTGATATGAATGATTTGTCTAATCAAATACATAATTTTTTGATCTCATGATAGGTGAGGTTTGATGTTTTGTTTTGATGATAATTATCCTCATGATAGGTGAGGAATAATTAGAATTGACATACCTCATGATAAGCGAGGTTGATTTGATGTGTTTATGATGACCTCATGATAGGTGAGGTTGATTTGATGCATTGATGATGACCTCATGATAGGTGAGGTTGATTTGATGTGTGCTCATGAGATTTGATTAAAATTCTCACCAAGAGCTGACTTTATTTGATATGGTATCTTGATGCTATTTGATGATTGACATGAATTTATTGACCTTGATTTTTGTTGTGATAATAGGAGCGATTAGGGAACCTCCAGATTTGAGAGCATTTCCCTTGGACATTTGATCTCATTCCTAGGCTGGCACAGCTTGAGACGACCATCATCACATGTTGTGGATTGTCTCCTCTTCTTTACATGCCCCATATTAGGATTAATCGGGGTTTGTTGACAGCTCTAGCTGAGAGGTGGCATAGTGAGCACAACACCTTTCACCTTCCTACTGGAGAGATGACAGTCACCCCAAAGGATGTTTGGCGGATCCTTCAGCTTTCGATTGTTGGAGATGTTGTCGTATATGATTCGAGAGAGCAGGGTGGAACTGATGCTCTTCGTAGAGTGTTTCAGGATGATCGTATTGCAGGAGAGTTGATTCCATGGCGTGATATGGTTGATGCATATGCCACTTTGTCGACAGTACTTGTTGGTTTCATTGGCGAATTCCTTAGTCTTGATCGCAGGTCTAAGGGATTTTCAGTTGGTTGGGGCCAAGTTCTGGAGAGCATGGTTGTTCATGGCACCCGATTTGCTTGGGGCATGTGTTTGCTTGCACAGTTATATCATGATTTACATTCAGTTGTGTATCTCAGTGGTTGGAGTTTATCGGTTGGCATTACTTTGCTTCAGGTATGGGCATGGGAGCACATAGTTGTCACATAACTAGTTCCAGTTGGACAGAGGCCACCTAGGAGACCTTATGTATTTTGATATTCTGGCAGGTTTACCCAGTTTAAACTGGGTAAGTTAGAGTATTGGAGGAGAGTTATTGATGATATAGAGTCTGTGACATGGCATCCCTACCTAGATTGTGATCATTGGGATGATGATGATGTTCAACTACCATTTCTTTTTCAGTTGATGATCCTGATTGGTCGTGCTCATCGGGTTTTAGAGAGATTCTTGATCAGACGTGTTTACAAACAGTATGGGATGGTACAGGGTATGCCCCAGGGTGTCGCTCACTATGCTCGTCGATAGTCGGATACAGCAGATTGGGGGCCTTGTTTGTCATATGCTGCAGCAATTCAGCAGTTTCAGGCTTTACAACCCTTTGTGTGGGACATTCGGCCATTTATTATCAAGGCTCCTCTTACAACAGATTATGTTGAGTATTGTGCTTTGCATCCATTTCCACACTTGACTATTCCAGATGAGCCTACCCCATTACGTGTTGAGGAGGATGTTCCCATCACTCGTGGTCATAGATGGAGGAGAGAGGATGTTGGAGGAGTTGAGGTAGAGGATATTGATGTGGTTGGTGAGGCAGCAATCGAGCCTGAGGTTGATGTTGGGGTAGAGGAGGATGTTGGTGGTGAGGAGGATGTTGGTGGCGAGAGTAGTGGAGATGAGATCAGCAAAGATGAGAGATTTGATAGTGGAGAGGCTGCAGTTGGTTTGGGCCCTGCCTTAGATTTGCTTGGTGAGACTATGCCTCGTAAGAGGTAGGCTGTGGGAGACGTTTCAGTGCAGCTGCGGATGGCAGATCTTCAAGTGTAGTTAGAGACTATTCAAGAGCAGCTTCTTCAGACATAGGGTTTATTAGAGCAGACACAGGCTCAGATGCAGGTACAAGATGAGTTGCATACAAAGACTCTTTCAGCTGTGCATGCTTAGTTAGTCACAGCTCAGTCGCAGATTGCAGCATTGACAGCTGAGAGGGATGCGGCGAGACAAACATTCGGGATAGCTCAGACTCAGGTTACTTTATTGATAGCTGAGAGAGATGCGGCCAAGAAGACAATCAGGACAGCTCAGGCTCATCTTACTTCATTGATAGCTGAGAGAGATGCGGTCAGGTTTGCAGTAGAGGGTGCTCAGGCTTCGGCTGATAGATTACAGAGACTAGAAGATGGTACCTCCTTGGCAGATTACATGCGAGAGGTTGCTCGCATTGGTGAGGAGATTGAGTTTTATAAAGCGAGGTATTATGATGTAGTTCCTTCAGAGTAGAGAGTGAGCTATGTGAGGTCTCGTTCTGGTAGGTCACGATCTAGGACTGTCAATGCAGGTGTTACTCAGCCATTATCCAGAGATCCCAGGGATCCCAGTTCCTCTGGTGGTAGGGGTTCTGATCCTATGATGCCTACACCATCTGGAGCCAGCAGCACATGATTGTGTCTGTGATGTACTTTGATTATCTTGATGTACAACCATTATTGATGTTTTATAACCGCTGAATGATTATTCAATGTCCTTAGCTTCACAATTGTCAAGCTCTTGCTTATGTTAACAGGTGGATAGATAAAACTACAAACTAAACTTTGTAAAACAAGCGTTCGTTCTATACTATCTCATACAAAAACAAAGGGAAAATATACGTAGAACTAATTTCTGGACTTCTTACAGGAATAGCAAGAAAGAAAGCTTATTCCGTGGTCTGTCAAGAATACATCAAAATCACTCATAAAAAATATGGCATCAAAAACTGAAAAGAAAATTGGCGTCTCCAAAGTTTTCCAGTATGTCAAACATTTGAAGGCTATAAACATCAGAAATCGTCTCCTTTTGCTGGAATTCGGATGTAGAAACACCATCCGCTGTAATAGCAGGCAATTGATGAGTAATTGGAGGCTGCGGGCTACTGTTGAGAATCGAGGGAAATTTTGGTTGACCTTCTAACCTGGGTAATTTCACTTGACTGTCATAACAATCCCTATTCAGTCTTTGAGAAGCAAATGGCGATGAAGAATCATCAGTAGCAGATTTGGGTGATGGCCTCTTATTTCCAGTGAGGGACTGCACGACAGCAGAGAATTCGGATTCGCTTGCTATAACCATTTTAGGGCTTCCAATATGAACCACCTTCACTGCTTTACCTTTAGACTTGCAGGATGTTCCTGATATTGAATTTAGCTTTTGCTTAGCGTTTTCTGCCATGGATCGCCTGCTAATCTATATGATACAATTTCAGAAATTTTTGATGACTATTAACAAGAGTGAGAGGGTTGTTTATAAAGGGCGAATTCCAGGAACGTGTTGGAAGAATGGTTTTCTCGTGGGTTGGATTGCAGGTAGAAGTCGATAAAGTCATTGGAAGGGAGGGAGAAAGTGCGGAGAAGCCGGAAAAGGACAACTCACTAGTACGACAAAATAATATTTTTATTTCAAAGCAAGATAAGACTTCTTTGACTTTAGGCATAAATAAAAATTATTGAAATTTTTAACTTCATTATTTTATTTTTGGCTCCTATAATTTTCCACATGAACATGGTGTAATTTCAGTATCGTGTGTGAACAAAAGCTGTAGTGATGTAAAGGATGGTCTTCCCACTACCGTTTTCATGCGTACAGTTGTATGTTTAAGTTAAAAAACAAATGAGAAGGATTATTCGTGGCAACGGTCAGGAATAGAAACATAGCAATGATATGAGACACAACAAACCCGGGAAAAAGCAAACTAAAAGAATATAAAACGCCAAAAGTGAACTTAAATTACGATGTTCTTCTAGAATCAATTAAATACTTGTTAGGTTTCGAGCCACACTATCAGATCTGTGATCCGAGGGTAGGGTCGAAGCCAAACACAATGGCATTGTTCCTTTCATTAAATCGGGTGGTATATATACACTATTTTTCTCCATCTAAGTTGCAATATATATGAAAGTGGATGAAAGACTCTTGACTACTAAGGGAAAGGGGTCAATAGTGGGTAGAGGTTCTATGGTGGGTATAGAAGTAGGTTTGAGTGAGCCCCATAGTGGGTAGGCTTAATATCTAATTGCAAAACACTTTTATCCATAAAAATACACAAACTGACAAATCATGTGATGCCACATCAATGCACCAATAATACATGACTTAGTGACCCACTATCGGTCTCACCTTTTTTTGAGCTTTTTGGGATATCTTGACAAAAAGCATGGTGATGTGTCTTCATATTTGATGATGTGGTCTTGAAACCAATTTTTATAAGCAGTGGACTTGCCAAATAAGCTATTGTACAAATTTGGGAGTGATTTGAAATTTTCACAGACTTTGAGAAGTGCGAAGTTAGGGTGGCCCACTATAGGCCCTCTCCCTTATTATTTTTTAGGTTTATTTATTTATTTGTGAATAGTGTATGTATTATTAATTAAAATACAGTGTTATATATCATTTTTATTAAAAATAATTAGAAATAACCATATTTTAAAAGTTCAAATGGGGTTATATTATGAACCTAAAACAATAATAGATTTATAAAAATCCATTAAGTGGGGAGATTAGTAGTATAGAGAGGAGGAAACGAGTCTTGGTCAACCAACTTGTTAATTACATGAATGATGTCTGAAGTGACCATAGAAGGGTCTCACCCATCATTACCATCTTGTTTTATCTTCAATAACTACTCAAACAAGAGAAATAACAAAAGTCAATAGAGGGAACTTGGTAGAGTTTGGCCAACTAGTAGAATCACTACCAAAAGACAAAGGGTAAGTAGAGAGGAAGTGAGTAGGTTGTGACCATTGTCGTCAAGCACAATCTCATTTGAGAAGAGGCAGAGAGACTTGAAAATGAGCATCCGAGCTTCCATGAATAGATTGGCTATGTCGTAGAAAACACCCATGAGGTTAAGGTTGACCTCTACTAGAGGTGGGAGTTAGAGGAACCCTAACAACAAAACATGGGGCATTATCCTAACGATCCAACAACACTTGCAGATGAGTAATTTCAAGTGTAACTTTATTTTCTTGCGCTTGAATCTAGATAAACACATTAGGACATATCATGAATTCAAACAAAGTGAAAAATTATGATCAATAGAGCATAAAAAAAAATGTAAAATTTCTATCTTTGGACAAATGCCAAGGAGGATCTCCATCCTAAAATCATGCCAAATTTGACTGTATCTAGAAGGGATTCTGGGCCAATTCCCTCAATACCATATGCTAAAAAAACTCAAGATGAAAAGGCTTGAAGAAATCATGAATTGAGGCCTAAAAATATTGAACAATGGCATAAAACTAGAAAACATACTTGAGAGATTTGTGATGACTACAAAAAGGACATCAAGAGTCTAGAATCCCTAAGTGGGTTAACCTAGAACCAATAGGAAGGTCTTGGACAAAAACACATGAAGACAAATTAGTGAGCTTTTGCTCAATAATGAATAATATAATGGTGTGAAACATGCATTACCAAATTGATAGAATTGATTACAAAATCACTTTTTATTCAAAATAGGCAACAAAGGAAGATGAAGCAAAAAATAAGAGTAAAATTTGAAATGATTGTAAACTTAAGATGGGGTAATAATAGCACTAATAGTTTCAAAGTTTCATTATCTTGATTGTAAAGATGTGAACACAAGGAAATAAGGTTCTACCTTTTTGGAGATGGAACTAGGAGGACCTATTCCACTCTAGTTCATTAAAGGAAACCGAATATATTCCTCAACCAAGTGACTCAATCGAGGGAAATGGCACACATAAGGGGGTAAGGTGGTGTGCAGGTTTCCTTAGGTGTGATTAAAAGGGGGTTCACCACTAAGAAAATGCTTAGAAAGAAAATAAAATGAAAGTATTATGCAAATCTAACTATGTGACCTAGAAAATGAGACTTAAAATCAGAATAATAAATTGAGGATAAATAGAGAAGCACCTAAAAGACTAGAGATGTTCAATACAAGGTCTTCAACTCTGAAATTTTGACTTTTGATGTGTACTAGGACTCATACACCAAACTGGGTGATTTAGTCCTGCTATTGGAATATGGGCAGAATCTACAATCTTCTATTGGAAAATTGGGATCTACAAAAAATTACTAAAAATAGGTATACTATGACTCATATGCCCAAGGTGGCAATTTAGTCTCCAAAATTCTGACTTTTGATGTGTACTATAACTGGGCGATTTAGTCCTACTGTTGGAATTTAGGAAAAATCTGGAATCTTCTGTTGGAAAATTAGGAGCTATAGAAAATTACTAAAAATAGGTATACTATGACTCATACGCCCAAGGTGGTGATTTAGTCCTAGTATTAGGGTTTGACTAAAACTTTTGTATCCTTCAATGATCTTCTATAGTGTTGATGGGTGTTTTTTCACCTCTCAACACAGGAAAAACATAAATGCTCTACCTCTCTTGAAAGGTAGAAAGCTGCAAACAAGTTCCAGATCACTACCCCAAGGTCTCTCAGGTGTCAGGTCATGAGAATGCTTGGAATAGTTCAATTGGTTATTGTGTTTTGTTGATAATCACATGGCAACCTTTATGGTTTACAAAGCATGGGAAGTTGGGTCTGCAAATGGAGTTTCAAGGTGCTGGAAATGAATGAATAGTGGCTTCCCACTCAAAATAGCAAGCTAAAACTCACCTCTTTCACCAAGTTTGACATTGTGATGGTGCTTGAAATCCTACTCAAACAAGGACTTAAAATAAATAGTAAAAGGAGAAAGGGTCGAGAGGAGTTTTCTAAATCTAAGCTATGAATGAACATTAATAATTGAGGCTACTACAGTAGACAAACTTCCTCAACTGGGTTTTGCTTGACCAAGGGAACCTACAACTACACAAAACTAGTGCAATCTTTTAAGGACTACAAATTTTCGGATTGTACATGCACATCATGAACATACAATTGAACTAAGTTGCAACAATGAAATAAGGAAGCCCAGGTTAACTTTGCACAACAACTTGTCATTAACAAGTGCCAAAAGTATGGGCTGAAAATTCATCAAATACCATAACAACAATTTCCATTATCACAACCATTCAAGAAACTAACAACTAAAACTAACATAGAAGTTGAATTATGCAAGAAAGATGAACAAACTCAATGAAAACAACCATAGAATCATGCAATGGTTCCTTCTATTGCTGCAAAATTCCCTTTGCACCTATTCTCCAACACTTACAAATGAGGAGCAAGCCCCTATTTATAGTTTTCCAAAGTTCAACTAAATGACCAGGATTGATTTGCATTGTGTGGTCTAGATTTAATACAATTTTTGCTTCCACCTACCCTCAATATTTCACAATTTAAAATACATTATTTTATTTTTCCCTATTTTGTCCTATAGTGACCTTAGCACTGTAGCAATTTTATCCTGTAGCGACTGCCTTCCCTATTGTAGCTGAAACTGCTAAAGGTTGCCCGTTGTCTTATGTGTTACCAACATTCTTATAGCAAATTAAAAGTGCATTATTTTTGCAAATTGGTGTTTCTGAGAAGTAGATATGTTGTTCCTGATCTAAATGGATAGCTCCTGACAATCATGATAATTTGGTGGAAGATAAAATAGCCTCCCCCTACTCCTTGCAATGTCATCCTTTGCAGTTTTGTCACTGACTTCCTTGGCATGCATTCATACATTGGTCAATCCTTCATTGTTTATGCATACATCCTTTTCCTCTCTTCCTCTCAGATCTCTTGTAGGCTTCTTTGATGGCTCCTCAGTAGGTTACATAAATCGTGCACTCAAAGACACAATAAGTGCTCTTACATATAGAGGAAGAAAATACATGTTAAATCCTAAAAATTCATTGTTAGATTCATCCATGCATCATTAAAAGATCATAATATTCATCATTTTTCAACATTTGGAGCTCATTTGGACCATAAACATAATGCGGGTTCAGGGGTGCGAGCTTCCCCTAGGCTGGAAGTTGTTCGGAGTAGCTAGGAGTAGGACAATGTCGGGACCATGGAGACCCACAGGAAGCCTCCCATAGCAAAAGCTCTGCATTGTGAATTTGGCGATCATATTCCATGTGAGGCACTTTGGCACATCCATAAATCAATTGTAAGGCACTTGAAGTTACCAGGTTAAGCTTGATATATTTGTAGGTCCAAGGCATGCAGGTGCTATGAGGTGGAAAGGTGTTAAAGCTTGTCTATTAAATGATGATGTTCAAGAGACGACAACCCACATGTGGAGTTCCATAAAGCCACAACTCTTAGCAATTTTTAATTTTTCCAAATTAAGCACATGGAAGGTGCATTAGAAGGGTGCCTAGACCTATTCCTCAATGATTTGGCCCTTTTTGAAAAATGTGAAAATTTGGAATGTGAAAGTTAGAGGGTTTGTTGCCTTAAAAATGACATTGAGCACATGGAAACTCGCTAACAACAATGGAGGGACATTGACCCACAAAGAGATTCCCACAATGACAGTGGAGGGATGGCGATACACAAAGACATTTCCGCAATGGCGGTGGAGGGATTGCTGACCTAAAAGAAATTCTTGCAATGGTGGCAGAGGGACAATGACCCGCAAAGAAATTCCCTCAACAGCGATGGAGTGACAGCATCCCATAAATAAATTTCTACAAAGGCGATGGAGGGACGATAACCTGCAAAGAAATTTTTGCAACTTCCTAAAACTCAACAAAACCTTGGAAGTTCACTTAGGCACCACAGAAACATCCCAAATCCACAAAAAACTTGTCTCCAAATTCAAAAAGTGAAGGCAAAAGTGAAGCAACTGAGTAGGGACCAAGTCAGCAAGAGCAAGGAAACAAGCAAAAAAAGGGGGCCTTTGTTTCTCTTCTTAGATTCAAATGCCTGGGTATGTGCAGGATCATGATGGGCCAAAAGTGGTGATATGATGGGTGTGTGTAGGGTATGTGGCTATGAACTATCGATTTCTGGTTCTTAAGCACAAATCTAGCTCTTCTAGGGTTTTTCACCTAAACGGAGAGAAGTAGGAACCAAAAATGCGGGAGGCTCATTCAATTAATGTTATGTGTGATGTTGTTATGCCTAAATGAAGAAATATAAATGAAATTAACTAATTTAAATGGATGAAAATGAATGCAAAACTAAGATTTAAACTATGTTTGAAAATGCACTGTGATATGCAGAAAATGAAGAAAACAAAAGAAATATGCAAAAAAAAACAAGGGAAGAATCTGAGTGCACCTAGATGAAGTGCGATGAATTTGGAGTATTCTGGATGCTGATGAATTTTAGTGATTTTTCACAGTTGGGATCATTTGCCTAGGGTGGCAAATTAGTCCTCCTCCTGATGAAAAACTGTCAGGAGCTGGTTTCTAACAATCGGGATCTGAAATCTGACAAAACTCAAGTTTCCAGTCCTAAGGTGGGACTCATTTTCCATAGGTGGCAAATCAGTGCTCTCGCAAATTTCTAAAAATCCAGGAGACAACTCTGCAACACCAAATCTAGAAATGTCTACTTGTCAAGTTGTCAAAGCCAAATCTGTAGAAAATGGACAAATAAGTCTCTCCAAGCTTGAATTTGACTTATGTTGACTTGAAGCACCTAGTTGACATAAAAATCAATCTTCAACACCTAATAACATGTCAAATTTGCAAAAAAAAAGGAGACAAATACACAAAGAATTTTTTTTTGTAGAAAAAAAAATTGTACGAAATTTTTACCTCGATCCGTGTGTAGGAGGTCATAGGGCCTAGACAACATTTTTTTTGCCTCAGAGGTCTACTGCTTAGATTTCAATGATTTCACAGTCGATCTTAAGGTTTTTGGCCACTGCGGATGCAATGGTGAGGTCCGCTTGGGCTTAAAATGCTCTGAAAAGTCAAGAACCTCTTGGATCTAGCAAAAAATCCCTTTCTTCAAACCCTCACAGATCTAACAAACAAAATCCAAATTTGATAAAACAAAGGTCAATGTTGACTATTCTAGCAGCTCTAGATCCAATGGAGAGGTCTGATTTGACCTTAGATGCACTAGAAAACTGCTTCAAGGCACAATCTCTCAAAAGAGAAACAAGAAGCTTGCAGATCTAGAGCTTTGATACCATGTAGAAATTGATAATCCAACCTTAGATCCCAATGAACACCTACAAGAAAATAACCTATCACCAAAGGAGATCAATAGACACAAGAATGGTGCTCTGCAAACATGAAGCAAAAAATGCATTAACCAGAATTAATAATTATAAAGAGATGAATCCTTAAGAAACGAGATCAAAACCCTAAAGTGAAAACCCTAGGATGAAGATTAAATTAGAATTTGACAAGTGTCAAGATCATAATGAACAAGACAACATGACTAATTTAATAATGCATAAATAAAGATTCCTAAGTTTGGCTTAAGTGAAATAAAGTAAAGGTGACTTAATTAATTAATCAATATGATTCAGTTAATCAAGTAAACAACCTATTACTCTAACAACCCCCCTTAAGATGAACTTATGGAGAAGCTAAGAAACTAAGGACAAAATGCATGAAAACAAAGATGGGTCTTGACAACTAAGGCCAAATGAGGTACCCATGTACAAATGTAAAAGATCTCTCACAATAGGAGAAAATGAGAAAACCTTGTGGGAAAATCTCTTCTCCAAAAGAGAGAAATACAAGTGAAGGACTAAGAATCCTCGAAACAAGAGGAAATTGTCCCAAAAGATAGTAACAAAGGATGAACATGGAAAACACCATGGAAGCATGAAGAAGCTGCAAACTCTGTCATAGAATGACTACTGAAATGCTGACAAAAACCCTCTCTGAAACAAATGATGATTAGGATCAAGAAGATAAGAGTCTTCATGAATGCCCTCAAAGACACTACTCGAATCTGATGGAAAACTAAGGTAAAACATCTAGACCTCGAAGATACAAATGGCACAAGTACCAATAGTTTGAAGAACTAATCAAGTGAAAATGGAAGGTTGCCTCCAGAAATAGGAATGTAAGAGTGTCCATATGGTAAGTGCTCCATCTCACCGAAATGCATGGGTAACTAGCTGTTGCATCCGCCTAGTACATAGGAACAAATACTATATACATAGCTCACTCCAACACAAAACCAAAGAAGCATTAACACCAGCAGTAGAAACCCCCCCATAATGCTAACAAGGGAGAGTTAGACAAGTACATTAAAACTCAATGTCAAAAAGAAAAGCATGAAGGAGAATCAAGAACATTTGTATGTGCAAACATGAAAGTACCCACATATAAAGGGTGTAAAAACAAAATTCGCACATGCATGAGGTTGTTGCCATGGAAGGAACACTCACTTGACAAAGGTATGATGGCAAACAAAGGAAAAACATCACCCCCTCATGGCACTTTATAACATAGTGTGAATATAATAAGGAAAAAAGTGATGTGCAAGAATCCCAATAATACACATACAATGCTAAGGAACTTTATTTTAGTGTGTTTACAGATGATAAATCATGCAATGTGAGCCCATAAGGTCCAAAAAGGAAAATAGCTGAGAAGAAGGATTTCTAGAAAAAACAAAAAACCAAATATGGAAACCACTTGTACCACTACGAAGAGCTCAAAACCATCTTTCTGACGATATTTTGTTTTCCTATTTTTGACATTGTATGCAAAAATTATGCCAAAAACACTGAAGGCAACCTGAGAAAAGAAGATCTGACTTTGACTGGAAATAACAGGAACTTGAGAAAAAATATCTAAAAATACCTACACCACTAGAAAGTACTCTAAGTCCTCTTTTTGACGATATCTTATTTTCCCAATTTCGACATTGCGGGAAAAAGTTATGGCCTCTGGAAGAAAACAACTCCAAAGTGCAAAAAACTAGTCACTGCATTAAATTTGATGGCCATATGACCGTCGAAACAAAACTGGGATCCTAATTTGACAGCCAAATGGTCATCGATGGATTTGCACAACTTGGCTTATTTTAATTTTTTTTTTTTAAAAAAAAACAATAAAAAACATTTACATTTATAGTTTTTTGTTTAAAAAAAAAAAATGAATTTTTTATTTAAAAAAATCATTAAAAATGGGTTTTCCCCATAGGATACAGGTACACTGTGCAGGGCCTATGTAGGCTTGTACCTACATAATACCCTATGCAAGTATGTACCTGCTCCCAAAAGACTTTTTTTTTTTTTAAACCGAATTTTTTTTTGTAAAAGCTCTTAAATTTTTTTAAAGCTTTTGAAAATAAGTTTTACAATTAAAATGTAGGAATTTTTTTTGCAATTTTTTTTTTGAATTCTTTTTACCTCGATCCATGTGCAAAAGGTCATATGGGCCTTGACAACATTTTTTTTTTCCTTAGAGGTCAACTGCTTGAATTTCGACAATTTCACAGTTGATCTTAAGGTTTTTGGCTGCTGCAGACGCAACAGTGACGTCTGTTTGGGCTCAAAATGCTCTAAAAAATCAGGCACCTTCTAGATATGGCAAAAATGCTCTTTCTTCAAACCCTCACAGATCTAACAAACATAAGCCAAATTTGACAAAACAAAGGTCAATGTTGACTATTCTAACAGCTTTGCATTCAATGGAGGGGTCTAATTTGACCTTGGATACACTAGAAAACCACTTCAAGGCACGATCTCTCAAAAGAGGAATAAGAAGATTGTAGATTTGGAGCTCTGATACTATGTAGAAATTGGTAATCCAACCTCACAGATCCCAATGAACACCTACAAGAAAATAACCGGTCACCAAAGGAGATCAAGAGACACAAGAATGGTGCTCTGCAAACATGAAGAAAAAAATGCATTAACAAGAATTAATAATTACAATGAGATCAATCCTTAAGAAAAGAGATCAAAACCCTCAAGTGAAAACCCTAGGATGAAGATTAAATTAGCATGTGACAAGTGTCAAGATCATAATGAACAAGACAAGATGACTAATTTAATAATGCATAAATAAAGATTCCTAAGTTTAGTTTAAGTGAAATAAAGTAAAGCTGACTTAATTAATTAATCAATATGATTAAATTATTCAAGTAAACAACCTATTACTCTAATAGTAATTAAACCCTTCAAAAAATAATGAAATGTAAAGAGAATGATGAATACATAATATGCAAATGTAAATACTCACCAAACCCTTGATCTTGCAATTCTAAAGTCATGCCAATGGATGCTTCAAAGTGCTTTAATGTTGCTTGTATTGATGTTGTAATATGATTGAATGCTTAAGTGAATAGGTGAATAAGTGAACTTGATGAATGGGGAGATATAAAATGAGATAAAAAAACACATATTTATACAATCTTGTGTCATAGTTTACCGTTCATACCTCATCACAAGGCATCATCAAGTGACTTTTAAGAAAATATCAAAAAGAAATTTCAAATATTTTTAATTTGGGGCCAAGGGGGACTCATTCACCACCCATGGGAATGGGTCCCACCTAGGACTTAAAAATAAGTGTCAAGAAATATGTTTCATTTAATGTTGTTTGTCAGGATAGTATCCAAAAATACACTTAATTAAAGCATATGAGGGCATAAAGGGTCAAATAAGTCATAAGAAGAGATAAATAGTGAAGTTGTGCTGAGGAAAGTGTGAAATCTTGTTACAAGATTGTACAACACTTCAAAATAGGACTTGATGATGTGTCAAAAGATGATTTTGAGGTGAATTGTAATGAATTGAGTCTAGAAGAAAGTAGAAATGTTTTACAACACTTCACAAAACCTTCACAAGATGTCATTATTTCAATTTTAGTACCTAAATATGCATATTCAAGCCATGTTCCAACATAAAATCAAGGAAAAACATATCAAATACCATGAAACAAGACCTAAAAGGCCATGAAAATGACAAGGGACCATTTTTCTACGGCACAGGTTGATGAAAATGACAAGGGACCATTTTTCTATAACTTTCAAACGATATCACATTTTATGAATCCAAAACATGCATCACATTCTATGCTTCATCTACTATAAGATTAAAAAAAAAAAATTCATGAATTTTTGACCAAGTTAAGGTGGTCAGACATACGAGTTTTTATATTTTTTAAAAGTTGTAATAAAAAATTCATAATTAATTATTTACTTGGAAAAAAATTACAAAAAATATGCATCACATCGGGACATGAGTCCTCTACTTATATCTAAAATCTAATAAAAAAATATTATCATTTTATTGTGGTTAGGGTGTTCGGACAAACACCTACTTTTATTTTCCTTGAAATTTAAGTACTCTGCATTGAAATCTCAAATTTTCACCAAATAGATTGTTCTTTTTTAAATAAACCTAGTAGTTTAGAAACAACATTCAATTTTCTACAAATTCTATTCTTACATATTTTTGAAATAATATAGATAACTTATTCAAATTTTTAGGTCAAGTTTCCTAACTCTGATTCTTTTGAATTTTTCGCTACTCAAGGGCCTATTTTTTCCATGATGATCTTGCACATACCTGCCTTAGGTGGAAATGAAGGGAAGGGAGCAGTGTTTTATAGGCCAATTGCCATTAATGGTGTGCATTGATTTCTTGGTACGACAGACATGGGTTAGGTGAGATGCGGAAACCCACACTTGTTTGGATGTTTGGTCAAGACTTGGATGGAGAAACTAAGTGCAGATCCCACCATGCAGGCAGAAGATGGGTGTCAGCCGCTACTCAGTGATGAAACGTGAGCAACAACCCACATGAAGTGGCTTGCAAATGTGGGTCTGTGAAGCTTGAGGGACATGGAGGCAAAGGTAGATGCGAGATCTGCCATGCGAGTGGACATTAAATCCTAGCTATTGGCGAGCGACAAAATGACAATGGTGAACCACAAGAGGAAACCCGCGCATGCAGGATTGCGAGGCTTGATAGATGCCGAAGTGAAAAGCCAAAGGAAATTTACTCTTATTTGGTGTCACTATACCTTTGTGACATAATTCCAAGTGGGAAGAAATTAGCAAGGGACACAGGTCCATCAAGGGGATCAATGTATGATGAGTGATCCACCTCCGAAAAATCCCCCATAAAGCCTATCATCCATCACATATAGATGCTTTACAAGAGGGAAAGACTCTTGATGTATGATGGACAACACTCCCATTTGCTTCACTTCATCGTTTGAAGGCTCAGGACTATGTTATTCCTCTTCCATTGTTGTCGCAACACTTTCTTGAGGACTACTTTTAGCTAAGTTGTCACTTGGTTCCAGCTCTTGGTCCTCTAGTTCAATCCTTGAAGCAACTGTAGGAAGCAATGCACTTGGCTGCCCCACTTGTTTTTTAACTTTCTTGATGGCCTCTTGGCATAGTTCACACGTGAACCTGGAATGCATTGAATCGTGGAGCCTAAACCATCCCGACAACAATAACACTTCCAATTCCACTTGGTGAGTTAGCTCTGACCAATCCCTTGCTAGTCTTGACACAAGTTCATTATATCTTTCCACCATTGGGTGTTCATCATCGATTGGGAAGGAAGTCTGATGGTAAACAGTCGTGACCTAAGGCTGCTCCCACTCCTCTAAATCTTCATTTTTAGATACTTGATCATTGTCATTCATGAAAGAAAGGTCTTCTAATCTTATTTCACTTATGCTTTCATCATCATTTTCTGCTACCCCAAGACTTTCAACCTCTCCCTCCTGATTTTCAACATCTACATTGGTTGTCCAAGCATATGCTGCTACAGACTCTGTTAATTCATCTACACCTGCAAACCATTCCTATTCTTGAGTGGAGGATTGCTCTTTACTGACGGGGAAAATGCCTTCTAATTCTTTTCCAGCTGAACTTTCATCAAGACCTTTTGCTGCCCCAAGGAAATCAATCCCTTCCTTTTGATTCTCATCCTCAATGTATGTTGTCTCAACACTTTCACCTGTGGAGCTTCTTGGTTCAACTTCCTTATGTTGTCCCCTAGATGTTGATGAATCTTCTACCTCATTGAATGACTCCTCTTCATTCGGATTTGGCTGTCTTAACTTGTTCAAATTACCGTTGACTTGAGTGATGATGTTTGCACATGATGGACTTGTGAATTCTGTGTGAGGTGCACTATGAAATTTGCACCAACTAGACATCAACACCTCTTCTAATATTAGTCCATCCTTGCACTCAAGTGTTCCTCGATCAACTATTTTGGGTCTAGCAGAGCCAAGGGTTGGTATATCTCCCAAAGGGGAATTTCTCCTTGCAAGACTATTTCAATTCTTCCCAAGAATTTTAGACACTCCAATTCATTGTGTTTGTGGGTGTGATGGATTCTTCACCTATCTACTAATGCAAATTACAACAATGACTTATTTAATCTCCTATTTAAATTTGCATGCAGTTGAGTGATGTTAATTTGAAGTTGTTGCTCCATTTCAATTGAGTTCTTATTCATCTTCAAATTTCTGATTTAAAATTCTAGCATGTAAAGAGATCTCTCTATCTCAGATTTTACTTGAATCTATTTTCAATCTCCAACTTTTAACTTTGTAGCCTCGAGTTGAGCTAGGCCCTTCTAGCACCAGTTCTGTTGATGGGTGTTTTTGCACCTCTCAACATAGGCAAAGGCATAAATACTCTACCTCTCTTGAAAGGTATAAATCTACAAACAAGTTCCAGATCACTACCCCAAGGTCTCTCAGGTGTCAGGTCATGACAATGCTTGGAATAGTTCAATTGGTTGATGTGTTTTTCTAGTAATCACATGGTGGCCTTTATGGTTTACAAAGTATGGGAAGTTGGGTCTGCAAATGGAGTTTCAAGGTGCTAGAAATGAATGAACAGTGGCTTCCCACTCAAAACAACAAGCTAAAACTCACCTCTTTCACCAACTTTGAAATTTGATGGTGGTTGGAATCCTACTCTAACAAGGACTTACAAGAAATAGCAAAAGGTGAAAGGGTTGAGAGGAGTGTTCTAAATCTAAGCTATGAAATAACAGTAATAATGGAGGCTACTATAGTAGACAAACTTCCTAAAGTGGGTTTTTCTTGACCAAGGGAACCTACAGCTACACAAAACTAGTGCAATCTTCTAAGGACTACATATTTTTAGATTGTACATGCACATCATGAACATACAATTGAACTAAGTTATAGCAATGAAATAAGGAAGTCTGGGCTAACTTTGCACAACAACTTGTCATCAACAAGTGCCAAAAGTATGGGCTGAAAGTTCATCAAATACTATAACAACAATTTCCATTATCACAACCATTCAAGAAACTATTATAGAACCATGCAATGCTTCCTTCTATTGCTACAAAATTCCCTTTGCACCAATTCTCCAACATTTACAAATGAGGAACAAGTCCCTATTTATAGTTTCCAAAGTCCAAATGAATGGCAAGGATTGATTTACATTGTGTGCCCTAGATTTGATACAAGTTAGGGTGCCACGTACCCCCAATATTTCACAATTGAAAATACATTTTTGTCTTTGTTGAGCTATTTTATCCTGTAGTGACCTTGGCACTATAGCAACTTTGTTTTGTAGTGACTGCCTTCCTTGCTGTAGTTGAAACTACAAAAGGTTTCCTTTTTTCTAATGTGTTTGCAACATTATTGTATCCAATTAAGTATATTCTTTTTATAGATTGGTGTTTCTGAGAAGTAGATATGTTGTTCCTAATCTAGATGGATAGCTCCTGACAATCATGATTGTTTGGTGAAAGATAAAAAAACCTCCCCCTGCTCCTTGCAAGGTCACCCTTTGCAGTTTTGTCACCAACTTCCTTGGCACACATTCATACGTTTGTTAGTCCTTCATTGTTTATGCGAACATCCTTTTCCTCTCTTCCTCTAGGAGCTCTTGTGGGCTTCCTTGATAGCTCCTCAGCAAGTTACATAAATCTTGCACTCAAGGACATAGTAAGTGCTATTACATATAGAGGTGAAAAATACGAATTAAATCCTACAAATTCATTGTTAGATTCATCCATGCATCATTAAAAGATCATAATAATCATGATTGTTCAACATTTGGAGCTCATTTGGACCATAAACATAATGCGGGTGCAAGAGTGTGGGCTTCCCCTAGGTCGGAAGTTGTTCAGAGTAGCTAGGAGTATGATGGTGCTGAGGCCATGGAGACATGGAGGCAACCACCCACAACAAAAGTTCTGCATGGTGAATTTTGCGATCAAATTCCAGGTGAGGTGCTTTGGCACATGCAAAAATCAATTATAAGGAACTTGAAGTTACCAGGTTAAGCTTGACGCATTTCTGGGTCCAAGGAATGCTGGTGTTGTGAGATGGAAAGGCATTAAAGATTGGCCGTTAAGTGACGGTGTTCAAGAGACTACGACCCATATGTGGAGTTCCGCAAAGCCACAACTCTTAGCAATTTTGATTTTTTCCAAATTAAGCACATGGAAGGTGCATTAGAAGGGTGCCTAGACCTATTCCTTAATAATTTGTCCCTTTTCAAAAAATTTAGAAATCTAGAATGCAGAAGTCGGACAGTTTGTTGCCTTAAAAATGACAATGAGCACATGGAAACCTGCAGATGGCAACAGAGGGACGAAAACTCGCAAAGAGATTCTCACAATGCTCACAGGTGGATGATGGCCCACAAAGACATTTCCGCAATGGCAGTACAACGACGGTGACCTGTAAATAAATTCTTGCAATGATGATAATGGGATGGCATTGCACAAAGTAATTCCCACAACGGCGGTGGAGGGACGACGACCCATAAAGAAATTTTTGCAACGACAATGGAGGGGTGAGCTCCCACAAAGAAATTTTCACAATTTCCTGAAACTCAACGAAAACCTTGGAAATTTACTTAGGCACCATAGAAACATCCCAAATCCATAGGCAACTTGTCCCCAAAGTCAGAAAATGAAGGACAAAGTGAAGCAAGCGAGCAGGGACCAAGTCAACAAGAGGAAGGCAAAAAGCAAAAAAAGGGGAGGGGGGACTTTATTTCTCTTTTCAGATTTGAATGCCTCAAGCAAAAATGAAGGGTAGGGAGCAAAGTTTATAGGCCAATTTCCATTAATGGTGTGCATTGGTTTCTTGGTATGGCAAACCCAGGTTAGGTGAGATGCAGAAACCCATGCTCGTTTGGATGTTTGGTCAAGGCTTGGACAAAGAAACTAAGTGTAGATCCTGCCATGTGAACAAAAGTTGGGTGTCAGTTACTACTCAGCGATGAAACACGAGCGAAAACCCACATGAGGTAGCCCACAGATGCAGGTCTGTGAGGCCTGAGGGATGTGGAGGAAAAGGTAGATGCGGGATCTTCCATGCAAGCGAATGTTAAAGCTGAATTGTTGGTGAGCGGTGAAATGACAATGGTGAAACACAAGAGGGAGCTCAGACATGTGGGCTCATGAGGCTTGACAGATGCTAAAGTGAAAATCCAAAGGAAATCTGCAAGGCGAAGCCCATAAGGCAAAAGACAGTGAAATTTCGATAAGTGAATCTATTCAAGGGGAATTTGATCATTCTAAAGCATGTGACCCACTTGGACTCTAGAACAAGGGCACACAAAATGAGGCGAGATCAAAAATGACCCATCAAGAGTAGGAATGAGTCATCAAGAACGAAAAAGAGGGGGTCCCTACCTTCGATGGGGTGTGTGTGCAAAACATGCACAACATTTAGCTTTCATCTAGTTCGATCTTCATGTCTAAAATGTCTAAATTTTGATTTCTAGGTGAGTTTCCACGAAGATTAAAATTTTTTAACAACCTTGAAAAATTTCTTCAATCTTGCAACTTTGTCTCAAAAGGATCTTCAAGCTCCAAAACACCTAGATTTGCAATCACACATGAAAGGAGAAAAATGTTGTTGTGTTAGGGAATAGGGGTTTTCCTTGGTCAAACCTCATTTTGGTAATCAAACCTTGAAATGAAATGAAATAGAATGAAGGAATGATGAATGAACAATATGCAATGTTGAAACTCACCAAACCCTTGAAATAAAGGCCCTACAAACTTGTATGAGATGGCTCCAATGGATGTGGATCTTGACTCTTGATCTTGATATGAGATAATGTATTTTAATGCATGCTTGAATCATAAAAACCTACATGTCACAAATGTTAGCTCAAAAACACACATGATGCACGATGACTTTGACATGATGCTTGAATCTTAAATATTGCTCCAAATTCTTAATAGTTTTCTCTTGAATGCTCTTGAATTTTCCATAGGAATGCTCTTATAAGATTGCTTAGATTTTCAAGAGAAATTATGTGAATAACCTTGTATTTATACTTATTTATGCAAAAAAAATTGAAATTACAACACTATAAGCCAACATAAAATCTAGGAGAATAAAAGCCCGCCAATAATTGAGTTCAAAATAGGTCCAAGTTAAAGTGGGACTCATACACTAGTTGGGGCATATGAGTCCCAATAGCTCAAAACTGGGACACAAATTTCAAGAAATGTTAAGTTGAATGCAATATTCAGGATCAAGCCCTAAAACCTAGGTGGGACCCATATGCCCAAGGTGGCGTATGAGTCCCAGATCACTAGATCTAGAACACACAACCCAAAACATGAATTATGATTGGCCATTTAATAATAAATTTTGGGATTATCCCTAAAGATGCATTAAATAAGGCTTGTGGATGCAAGATAGGACCAAATACGGCATAAAGAAGCCCAATTTTAGTAGGGAGGGCCCAAACAAGTGTGAAAATGTAAAGGGATACATTTTCCTACACTACAAGATGAATCTTTTCCTTTATTTTAGGCTACTTTATAAATTTCCTAGTAAATTTAGCAAATAAGTTAGAGAATAATGATTTGATCCCCTTTTTAAAAACCCTCAAAGCATGGACCCTTAGGGTCTTAGTAAGAAGTTGATAATGACATTGAAAGATGAGAGACAACAAAATGTTTTTTTGATCGATAGAAAGCCCATTATGAAAGAAAGTATATTTTCAAAGAAACCAAGATTTATAACTTCTAGCACTTTCTAAGCCCCTTTTTTATTATAAAGTTCCACTAAGTTTGAATTTGATATTTCATATATGTAGAGGGTGTAAAATATGAGACCTTTCCAAGTTGGTTTTCCAAAAGGGAAACTAGAATAAATTCAATGCCAAGCTAAAATTTTCTAAGCCTTATTGCTTTCTAGAGTTCAAATGATCCCCTTGAAACATAGTGAACAAAATAAATTTTTGAATGAAAATTAATCTCAAACCTCTTGAATCATGTGAGAGACAACAAAAATCTCAAGCCACTTGATGTATCTCTATAGTTCTTAGAGGAGGCCCCAAAAAAGTCTTGAAGAAGATTTTCAACTTTAAAATAAACATGAGACCCTAGAAGGGATCCTGTATGAAGAAAATAAACATTAGTTGCTACAAGAATCTTATAGAAAATATGAAACTTTACTGCTAGAGATAAGAATTTAGTAACCTAATATGCTAGATTGTTTTTAATTCAAGATAAAATATCTTTCCATAGAGCTATTGGAGAAGATTGAAAATTAAACTTGGAATGCACAAAATATTAATATTTCTCCATGGCTAATAATTTTCCACCCTGGCAAAGAGTTGATCCTAGGAAGCTTAGGAATAAATGAATATCTATGAAATTGAGTCTTTTTCAACTAAATATCAAAAGAACTTCCTACAAGGTAAGAAATGATTCATCAATACTATATCCATTAACAAGTCCAACTATTTATTTAGATAATGAAATCCTTTGGACTAGCCCTAAGAAATAGAATGAGAACATGTGTAACTAAAACTTTTAACAACAAGAACATACAATGTGGGGTGTAAGGGACAAGACCGTTGTTGAAGTAACACCAACACATCAATTAGATTTTGAACTTTTGGTGGTGGGAGGAGGAAGAATTAAGGAGTACTAAGTTTTGATTAGCTATGTTGGTGTAATTAAATGTCTTGCACCTTGTCCTAGGTCATAATTACACCTTAGTTAAGTTTACTTAGGGACCACATAGGAGGTTGTTGGAGAATTTCCACTTTTGGTGGACTTGACATGTCATTACCTCATCAGTTCCACCTTTTGTGGACACATCATATGATTATCTCTCCACCTTAAGTGGAGTGATAACTCTTCATAGTTGTCTCATATCATAAGATTCTGACACTTGTCATAATCTTATGCCCTTCTATGTTCTCACCTTGGGTATTTATCCAAGGGGTCTCTCTCATTGTAAATCATGGTAATAATCATATCATATCAATGACATTGAATACAGTTTATTCTTGTCATATTTTCTCTCTTTTCTTGTGCTTTCCATTTGGTCCATAGATCTTGGGTGGCAGCCATAGCCAATTCTAACATGGTATCAGAGCGTGTTTGGAGCCATTGGAGAGTCTTATTCTGAAGAGAGATTCCAGATCTAAGGAGGTTTTGTTCGTGGCTCTTTGTTACAGGTTTAAATCCAAGCCTGTTGATGCAAATCTAAGCTCACCATTGCATCCGGAGGGTTCGAGATAGTCGATTTTGCCTTTTGTTTTGTCCAAATCGTACATACGAGGCCAAATCTATGAGGGTTTGAAGCTGAAGAGTGGTTGCTAGACCTAGAAGGTAGCTGCAATTTTGGAGCATTTTGGGTCAAATCCGACCCTACCATCGTGTCCAGAAGGGCCAAAAACCCTAAGATCGACTATCAAATCGTTTGATTCGGAGCAAGTCATCCGGTGAAGCAATTTTTTTTTTACCCGAGAGCTGTACGGCCCCCAGGTCGTCATTAATAGCGACGGTATGATTTCAGAAAATAAAATATTTAATTTCAAATTATTTTCTGGAAATTTTTTATTGTATTGTCGAAATTTATTTTCAAAAATTTCATTGTAAATTTTTTGAAAAGTTTTAAAAAAATATATTTGAGTCTGCGGGTTGCAGACTGGTACCGCAGAGGGTACCCTATACCCGCAGTACCCAACTGCCACACGCCCTCTATTTATTGGCCATTGACCGACCCCCACACCCACGTGGGTCCCCACACTCCCGCAGTTCCCACCGGCCAACGACATCCATTGAAACCCGGTGGGCGTTCATCACCGACGTTCTCCACTATCCGGTGGTCAAAATTTAAAAATCCGGAGAAAGAAAATTCAAACCGGCGTTCAAGATTCTGCCGAAGATTCTACCGCATATTCCGCTACCGGCGGCAAATATTCCGTTTCTTTTTCGGAAAAGGGACACGTTTTGGCGTGCAAGCATGGGAACGTCAAATTTAAGCGAGTATATTGATGACTTCATCCTGCGTCATCAGTGACGTTAGTGCCTTTTGAAAATTTCTGCCCCCTCACCATTTACATTTTCAATTTTGTAGTCAATCTTTGAAGCTTAATATCTTGCTCATTTTGACTCCTTTTTTTGAGCAATTTTTTTTTATTTGGGCTAGAATTTCATGCTCTACGCACTGGTGCAATTAGTTTTTTGTTTTGGTGCCTGGTTTTTCCAAAAATTACAGATTCTCACAGGTGTTGTTGCTTTGTCCTCATTTTGGGAACTTCGGGAGCTCATATCTTGCTCCTACAGTAATATTTTTCTATTCATTTTTTTTGAAAGTGCATAATTTTTCCTGTACTTTTCAGTGGTATGATTAGATTGATCTCATTTTGTACCAAAAATTTTACTTGATACTATGGCCTATTTTGGCATTTGTAAGCACTAAGATCAAAGACCACTTTGTTGTTTTTGGCTAGTGGCAACTGTAAACGCACTAAATATAAAGTGCCAAATCAGATATTGCTTGGGGGGTTTCTTGATTGAGTTATTTGGGGGGGGTAATCTTGCAGTGATTGTTTGCATTCTTTTGCTTGGTTTGTGTTCTTACAATGGGGAGATCTCAAATTGAACCCCTAAATCCACATAATTATGCTACATGGAGAAAATTAGTAACAAATTATCTCATGATGAAAGGTCTAATAGGTCATCTAAAGGACACAATTCAAAAACCTACAGATGCTAAAGAATTGGAAATGTGGGAGATTGATCGTGAGAAAACACTTGGATGCATATGTTTATTAGTCTCTTTTGATTTACAGTTTCATATTGAATCATGTAATACACCTAAAGAGGTATGGGATACCTTTGAGAAATTGTATGGTAAAATAGATAAGATTAGAGGTTATCAGATTGATAATGATTTGATGAATCTTGATCCTAAAAGTTTTGACCACATCCAAGACTACATCTCCAAAATCAAGCAACTAAGAACACAATTGAAAGAATGCACTATTGAAAAAGAGGATTTACAATTGATTCTGAATGTGTTATCCAAGCTTGGTCCTGAGTATTTAGTGTTTGTTTCTGGCTTTCATACCCATCGACTTTCTATGGGAGCATCATATGTCGATTCTAAGTTTGATGACTTTGCAAATCTCCTAATCCAAGAGGAAGCTAAGTTAAGGAACATGGGTCTAATCAAGTCTTCCAAACCACAAGCATTGGTGGCAAATGAGTCTAAGGTACAGAAAGAATTAGACAATCTTGATAAGAAGCAAAAGAAGAAAAAGAACAAACCACATAAAGAATCAAAATCCTCATCATCAAAAGGAGAATCATCTAAGAAGGAGAGGTCTTTTTGTGCATATTGCAAGAAGGATGGACATGAAGAACACTATTGTTATAAGAAGGACATAGATGAGTTGAAAAATCTTCTCAAAAATAATCACATTGATTTGCCTTCTAGAATGTCTGAATCATCTTCTTCTCCTTCTACTTCAAAACAGTCTAAAAAGGACAAAAGTCAAACATCAGGAGATAAAGGACAAGCTCTTTGTGCTCATTCAAGTCCAGAATCAGGGAGATGGCTTCTAGATTCAGGAGCATCACATCATATGGCATCTTCACAGACTATCTTCTCTTCATTTCAGCCTTGTTCAATGTCTCCTATATTGATGGGAAACAATACATACATGAGTGTAATAGGGAAGGGATCTATTAGCATTGGGGAGAACACTTTTTAGGATGTCTTGTGTGTTCCTCATTTGATGAACAATCTACTTTCCATTTATCAGATTACACATGGTGGAGATGGGAGAACTGTGGAGTTCACTCCTGATTCGGTTATCATTCGTGACTTGGAGACTAGAGATATCATTGCTACTGGGGTGGTTGATCATTCATCTTGGTTGTATTCCTTTGCACAATTTGCTTCTGATGGTGACAATGTTCCTTCGACTGTTGATCACAACTATGATTCTAAGGAGACATTTGGATTTTTGAACTTGGGCATACTCACATCAGATCCAATCCTTGAGCCATGCACTCTATCTCCTCCATCTTCTGTTGTACTTGATGATATTTGTGTTGCTACAGTTTTGACTCCTAGTGATTCAGTGCAGCAGAACATACATAGTCTTCCAGATATGGCTACCTTGGATGACTTTCTAACAGGTATTTCAGACTTGTTTGTGGAGTCTCATCTTACAGATTTGGAGGACATCATTGATAGCATTCATCTTCTCTTTGATGAAGATGAACCTTCTACAGTTGTTGTGAGGGAACACTTTGACCCTTTTGTTCATTCTCTACATGATCATTCTTCTCAGATTGGCGTGAGTGTGGATACTTTTGGACAACATTTGGAGGAGGCTTCTTTGTCTTCAGAGGGGATATCTTTGTCTTTGGATAGTGCTCTACATTCTTCTCTACTAGATGTTTGGTTTTCCTCTTCAACAGTGTGGCCTAGAATGCCTGATTGGAGTGTGTCAGCTTTCGGCATCGACATGGAGACACTTGAGCATGCTTCAGAGACAGCATCATCATCCATCATCCATCTTCATGACTTCCTGCATACATCCTTGGTTTTGTTTCTTCCTAAGGGGAGGAATGTTGTTCGGCAAGATTGGATCATCTTCAGCATTCAATGTTGAGCTTCTACCATCATTGCAGGAGACTCAACATTGAGCGGGGGCTACCTTGCTTCTCTTCTACTTCTCTCTTATGGGGGGGTGTTTTTCCTCACATGGGGTTTTTACCTTCTCATTCTTCATTGAGAGTATTTCTTTTTTGTATTTCATCTCTCTTTTGAGGGGGAGTTTTTCCCATGAGGTTTTCTCCCTTTCCTCGCTTGTGAGAGATTGCATCGACTGCATTGTTTGTACATGGGTACCTAACATGACCTAGTAGTCGGCACCCATCTTTGCATCTTTGTGTCATTTGCATAATAATTCGCTACTCCCTAAGTTGCACTTAAGGGGGGGTGTTGGTGTAATTAAATGTCTTGCACCTTGTCCTAGGTCATAATTACACCTTAGTTAAGTTTACTTAGGGACCACATAGGAGGTTGTTGGAGAATTTCCACTTTTGGTGGACTTGACATGTCATTACCTCATCATTTCCACCTTTTGTGGACACATCATATGATTATCTCTCCACCTTAAGTGGAGTGATAACTCTTCATAGTTATCTCATGTCATAAGATTCTGACACTTTTCATAATCTTATGCCCTTCTATGTTCTCACCTTGGCTATTTATCCAAGGGGTCTCTCTCATTGTAAATCATGGTAATAATCATATCATATCAATGACATTGAATATAGTTTATTCTTGTCATATTTTCTCTTTTTTCTTGTGCTTTCCATTTGGTCCATAGATCTTGGGTGGCAGCCATAGCCAATTCTAACAAGCTAAAATCTTCTCAACCAATGAAGAATCAATATTTTCAAAGGTCTCCAAAATATCAAATCTCTTTTTTGAATTTTCTTTTGAAATTTTTATTCTTTTATGCATATGAGTCCTTCCTCTATTTTAGGACCAGACAAGAATAGACCAATTTGAGTCATCCCTTTAAGTGCTAACTGGGGCTTTCCCTTTCACATTTTCATTTACTTCAACCATAGAGACACCCTTCTTAGAAGAAGAAGCATCAAAGACTCATTTTGGGTAAGTTCTTTAAAGATTCCCATAATCATGAGATACACATCACCTTAAGGGAATTGCCTCATAATTCAACTATCGGATCCAATTCATATTTCCCAACCTAATCTCTATGGAATTAGACAAAGGAATATTGAGAGGAATCTCTACATAGATATGGGAATATATACTTACCTTTCTCTCAAGAATCTAATAAAAAGGGCCTAGAAGTTTCTCAAGGACTACTACTACAGATTAAATTTTATTTTGATCTTCAAAATTCCATAGGTAAATGAAGAAAGAGAACCCACATTTGAATTCTAGATGGAATCTCCTTGACAAGATTAAATCCAGCATGCCCAGGCTTAATGAACAACCTTGCTTGATTGTAAGAATATGACCCTCGTTCAAATTCCATATTCCTATTGATCATTCATGAGGAGACTACATAGAAAAAACCATTAACTGCTAAGACAATCTCCATATCTCCCTCTGATTGCCATCTACAATGAGCCCAATTTTCTAGGAAGGTTAAAGTAGCTCTAAAACTCATAAATTTATATATCAATAATTAAAGCACATCTTTTGCATTGATTTCTAAATTACTAACCACATCATGCAATTCCCACTCTTTTACAAATGCCCATTTATTGGGATCTAACCATAACTGAATCTATAATTCAAAAAAAAACATAAAGAAACACTAACTAAACTAACTCTTGAAAAAAAAAATTGAACTGCAGCAGTGAGTGCACATCCAGGAAAACACATGCAACCCTGAAAACCTCCTTTGAAACCCTCAATTTGAGAATAAACGCATTATAGATTGCCAAAAGATTACCTTTTTTTTAATGCTTTCATATATAGAATATTACAGTTTAAGATTTTAGATTAGATGTTAGTCAAATGGTCCACATCTTACACTTCAAGATTTTTGATTAGTAGTACTGGATTAGTACTTTTTTTTTGCTTTTGTTCCTCTTCTGTAGCTTCTCAATAGTTGTTTTACAACTTTTTTGTAATGGGTCTCCTCCATCTTATCTGTAACTAATTCTTTCTTAATCCACTTTAAAAAAAAGGGCATTTTGGATTAGATGTTTGTCAAGTAGTCCATCTTACATGCGCCCAAAAGAATTGGTAATATTTTCTTTGTACTCTATTTTTTTAAAAGCAAGTACTATTTTAACAAATTACATAAAAGTTAAAAGATCGGGTCAGTACCAGCCCTGGAATTTGACAGTCACCCTTAACTGTCATATGAAAATTTTATGACGGTTTGGTCATTTAAATGCTTGTTAAAAAAAATGTTTAATTTATGAATTTTTATATAAAATCTTTTATAAATGCAATATCTTGAAAATTTAGAAAATAGTGACAATTATTAGCAATAAATATAAAAATCTACTATTATAATTATCAATTAACAAAAGTTCTAAGTTCATATTAAAAATAAATCTTGTTAAATATATTCTAAAAGTGAAAAATAATTATATTATATTTTGAAAAGATTCTAAATTAATATATATTTTATAATAATATTATAAATCACATATATTAATATAAAAAAATAATAACTATTAAAAAAATGTCAAAAGTTTCTAAATTCATATTAGAAAATATTTAAAAAAGTTATATTATATTTTAATTTAATTTATTTTTTTATAATAAAAATTATAAAATGATATATATTATATTTTGCTTATAATAATTTTTATAAGTCAAATGAACCATCAAATTCCAGGCTTGGTCGGTACGCATGGAAAATTTTGAAATTCCTATGCATGGACAATTTTGGAAATATAGGAAAGCGACTAAATGACCCTGGCCCAGTTGTCTCCTCGCTTCTAACAATTTCTTGGAACGACATAAAGTTGTTGAGATTTCCTTGTCAGATTTATTGTACGGTACGGTGTACATACACTCTGACCAAGCCTGGAATTTGACAGCCACCCTTGCCTGTCATATGAAAATTTTGTGACGGTTTGTTCATTTAAATACTTGTCATTTTACATTTTATGAAAAAATTTAACTGTCAAATTTTTTTTTTAAAATATCTAAAAAATCAATATATTAGTAATCTATGAAATATTATTTTATAAAATAATTATGTTAGAAAATGTACAAATTTTAAAAACTATGCATGCACTCAATTAGTAAATCCAATTGCATATAATAAATTTTATTGATAATTAAATAATTATATATATGTAATTTACAATGCATAGAGTATTAGATTAAGAATAATTATATTGTACAATATGATTGTTTTTTTCATATATTTATTTTCTAATTTGTAAAATTGTATTACTATTTTGACTGTAAATTAATTTATTGATTTCATATGTGTAAATATCATAAAAACACATTTAAATATCAATTTCAAATCAAATCTAGTAAGAAATAATTATCTAAAATAAAAAATAGTTCAATTGGCAAATTGATCTATCTAAAATCATATTTAAATATCAATTTCAAACCTATCTAGAAATAATTATATAAAATTAAAAATAGTTTAATCCTTATTCAATTCATTATCTAAAATTTCAACATGCTCACCAATAAAACACAAGTAAAATAAATCAAAGCTGAATCACCTGTAAAATAAATGTTATTGAAAAAACAATGCTATAAAGTGAAATTAGTTGCTATTGTTCAATTTTTTTTATAGTTTAATCTTAAATTCATCTATCTAAAAACATAAATTATTTGCAAAAAGCAAACAAAATTTCAACATGCTCACCAATAAAACCAAATGCTCTATTGAAGAAAATCAAAGCTAAGAGTCACTGTACACAAAATGCTATAAAATAAAGGAAAACAAATTTCAACATGCTCACCAATAAAACCAAAATCTCTATTGAAGAAAATCAAAGCTAAGAGTCATTGTACACAAAATGCTATAAAATAAATGTTGTTGAAAAAACAATGCTATAAAATAAATGCTTTGAAAATACAATGAAAATTTGTGCTATGTTGTTATTCATAAGAATATCCTATATATATATATATATTAAAAAATTGTAAAATTAGAAAATATTGATAATTAGAAATAAATCTTAAATCTTAAATTTATTGTTAATTGTAACAAGAAGTTTCTAAATTATGTAGAAAATAAATCTTGTTAAATATTCAAAAAGTTAAAAATCAATTATATTATATTTTGAAAAGATTTTGAATTAATATATATTTTTTTAATAAATATTATAAATCATATATATTAATATAAAGCAATGATAACTATTAGTAAAAATGTAAAAATCTTTAAAAAATTAGAAAGAACTATATTTAATCTTGAAAAGATTCTATTTTCAATAGATTTTGAATTAATAAATATATTTATAATAAATCATATATATTAATATAAAGTGAAATTAGAAAGAATTATTCCAATTTCTAATTATAAACTCATTTATATTTTTATCATAAACATTATTATTATATATATATATGCCTACAATATTTTTTTACAGTTTAATAATAATTTGAAGTGTCATATTTATAGTTATATAAAAATGTAGCAAGTCAAATGATACGGTCTAATAAATTTTTAGGTTGTAATATACGGTCCAAAATGCAAAAAATGGTCAAATAGACCATCAAATTCCAGGCCTGACTCCGACCTCTGTGGAATGCATTCCAAGCTATTTCGATTGAATCTGCACCGTTGACGTCCCGAAATTTGCGCAACTTTGAGGAAATAACATGTTTTTTTTGGTGCTATAAAATATGGAGGCAATCTCTTTGAAAATTGTGATTGCTTTTACCGTGGCAATCTTTTCGCCTTGTCTCCACGATACACTTGATGAGGGGACCAGTTTCTATTTTCAACAACAAATCTTCCCCGTGCATTGAACGTTAATCTAATTCACCAATAGAATTTAACAAGATATAAATGTTATGAGGCTCATGTCAATTTTGATCAAAAGAAGTTCCAGCCTAAAAACCACGTGCAATTTGGTTTCAACACAAGACCTTGACTATCACTCATCTTATGATTCTTCTAATCACAAGTCTTCTTCTAAAACCAAATTGCATGTGGTTTTTAGATTCAAACTTCTTTTCATAAGATGTCTTGACTTCCTCTCACAGCTTCATACTGTTCTAGTTTCATTTAGGCATTCTAGAATAATGATCTACTCAAAGAATGGTTATAATTGTTGACTCTAGCAATCTACGATTGACCGATGATGTTCAAGATGGCATTCCTAGATATCATCAAGGTTAACCTCCATTTCCTTTTAACGTCTAAAATTGTACTACATCTTGTAATCTATATAAATACATCACAGTTTCATATATTAAAGGAAAATATTATTCTTTTTATCTGAACTATTAGGTTAAGATTTCATTGGTTAATCTTATTATGTATTAGATCTAGTAGTCAATATAAAGGGCATAGCTAGTTAGTATATAGTCTTTAGTTCATTTTGAATATTATGTTGTACTCATTTCCTTCTCTATTTATAATATGGCAGTAATTTCTCTTCAAATCAAACTTAGTGAATGAAATATTTTTCAGCACTCAAATATTCTACTAAACCATCCATCTTTAGTAATGAGAATCTATATTTGATTGCAATCTTATTTATTAATCTAGACTTTGTGTACAATCTCCACCCAACTCCTTTGTTTAGTTATAATACTATAGGTATGACACATGGACTTAAACTCTCTTTTAGCAAGCATTTATTCAATTAGTCTTGCACTTTTCAAGTTAACTCTTTAATTTTTGCTAGTGTCATTCTATGTGTCATCTTATTTCAAAAAAATGCTCTTAAAATTAAGCTAATATTATAACTTTAGTGTGATGGTAAAGTGGTCGTGTTCTTGTTGTGACCACCAGGATTCAAACCTTCGCTAGACCATTGTGACTGTAGGCACTATGCCTCTGTTGATCCAATGTGCTCGTAGGTTTGAACCGTAGTGTTGAGGCTACTAATGACATTCATGCCATGAAATAGACGTTCAAGAATGTGTTGTTCAAATCCCTTGCTAGGCTACTGTGTTCTCGGGCTTTGTACAACTGTTGGGCTACTATTCTTGTGGGATTGGATTAAGTATTTGCATTCATACTAGGGAGGAGGTCCCCCAATTGTGGCCTCCATATTGGTTCAAACCAAACTAAAAATTCCAAATATTACCAATCCAAAAAATAATATTATGACTAATACTCCTTATTAATTATAAATGATTTGGAATTTTATTTGATATGACATCTTCATATTATGATAAAAAATTTATAACTTCCTTATATAATGCTTCGTATACATTTATACTATCACTTATTCAAAAGATAAATAGAAAACAAATATTCTCATGTATCAATCCATCTAGGGGAGAGGGGCCTATAGTAGAGCACCCTAACTTTGCGTTTCTCAAAATTCTACGTGGAAATTGCAAATCACTCCCAATTTTGTACAACAGTTTATTTGGCAACTCATATGCTTCTATATTTCATTTTAGGGCCACATCATCAAATATGATGCCACATCAACATGCTTTTTGTTGAGGTATCCAAAAAGGCCCAAAAAAAAAGTGAGATTGATAGTGGTGCACTAAGTCATGTTTTATTGGTGCGCTGATGTGGCATCATATGATTTGTCACTTTGCATACTTTATGGATAAAAGGTTTTTTGCAATTGGATATTAAAGTGCTCCATTATGAGCCCCTCTCCCCTATAAAATTGAAGCATGTTTTCTACCATCCTTCAAAATAATGAAAGTACTTTTCTTCCTATCATGCATGCGTTTTCTACAATATTTTCATGGTCTACCAAACATAATTGATATACACCTATTAATATAATATCAAATAGATCTTCATCATGCTATATATTTTGGTGCACACACATCTCGATGAACTTGATCCATGGTATACTTGTGGGACACTTGTGCTCTATCTGTGGAGGTTGTGGTGGTTTTCTTCTAAATGTACTCTAGGTATTTTTCAATTTGTTGTTGAGGTGGTGTTTCTAGTTTTCCTTGTGAATACCACTAGCATATATATATATATATATATATATATATATATATATATATATATATATATATATATATATATATATAATAAAACTACTTTTATATGAAATACTAAATTTAGAATATTTTTTCATGCACTCAATTTTCTAAAATTTAAATTATGTCAAATCATTTTAAATGACAATGTAAATAAATTATAAACTCATTTTAAAATTATGTCAGTCATTTTAAAATTTAATTAGTCCATGTTTTGTATAAATAAATTATAAACTCCCACTTTCATGTTTAATTTTTGGAAAACCTAAAAGCATGAAACAAAGAATATTATCTTCCTATGATAACAATCCAACAATATAAAAAGAAATCAACAATATGAAAAATGTATATTTATAATTAATTTTTCGTCATTCAACCTTAATTAAGTTTATAATATTTCTGTTTATTTAATTTTAAAATTTTTAAAATTTTAAATACATTAGATTTATTTGAAAATTTGAAAACAAAGAATTTTTTTCATTGCTTTATAATGTTTTTTTCCATTCTAATATTAAAAAAATATTTTACAATGAATCAAAAAAATTTCTTTTAATATATATTAATTTAATTTTACGCCGAAGGCGTATCCAATATGAACTTGACCAACCTGAAATGGTTGGTCAACGGTATATATCGCTTGGGAGATGATTGACACGTTTGCATCAGTTTGTTTTCTGCCACTTTTATGTATGCCAAAACTTTAGTTATGCGATTTTATACGGATACAGCTATTAGCTCCCTCGTGGTTTTGTAAATGGCCTCTCGATCAACTTTACAGGTGGCATGAGTCAATCTATTTCTACTCGCGGATTTTTCAACATTCACTGTTTGTTTTTTCACTTTTAAAATTACGTGGCGGTGAAGACGGGTCAAAATCAGATAATTCGACCGGAAATCTTAGCGAGATAATTCGATTGGAAAGCTTTAGAAACTTTCAAGCAAATGCAATTGGCAGGTGTAAATCTAGACTTCACAACCTTTGCTACCATTCTCCCTGCCTGTGCAAAAATGAGGGCTTTAGAACAGGGTATGGACATTCTTGTATTTGGGTCTTAATAGCTAAACATAGATCCTGGCTATTTCTTGTTGTTTCCCTAAAGATTATGTTATTCCTCTCCTTCCAAATCCACCAATTTATGAAGGGAGCCTGGACTTGATTCCATAGATCCTTGATAATATTATGAGAGAAAGGGTAGAAGACCAACTATCAATAAACATTTTCATAGGAGGGGAAACCCATTCAGTGAGTAGCAAGGGAAGGAAGAAGGACCAGATTTCTCTTGAGAACGAGCAGTGGAATAATAGGTGCATAATTGCCTCTTCTTCCTCATTGCAAAGGACACATCTATAAACAAATTGGAACCCCCTTCTAACCAAATTATCAATAGTAAGGATTTTTCTATGAGAAGCAGCCCACCAAAAGTAGTTAACTTTAGGAGTTAGACTTTTAATCCAAACATTGTTCCATTGGAAGCTCTTGTTAGCTAATAAAGGTTTTTCTAATCCCACATAGGCATTTTTAATAGAGAAATAGCTTGAAGGGATCTTGGTCCACATCCACTCATCCTTCCTATCTTTAGAGAATAAGGCAACCTCCCATATTAATTGGTGAAGTCTTTGCACTATCGAGGCCCAGCTTTGTTGTCTGTCTCCCCTTAGGTTAGCTCCCATAAGCTGATTATTGAAGTTAATCCAATTAGGTTCTGATCCATTCCAATCAATATAACCAACAATCTACTTACCACAAGTTTTTATCAACCTTCGTTTTAAAGGGTTGAGGTGATCCAAGGATGTGAGATGGGGGCCATAGTTCCAAGAATCTTTCCAAACGTTTGTATCCAAACCATTACCAATGCGCTTTCTAGCACCCATTTTAAACACAATTCTATTTTTAAGGAGGTGATTCTAGAAAACATAGCCATAAGGAAAATTAGAGGTTGTAAGGAAGAATCCTTGATCTCTGTTTCTAAGATATTTAGCTTTAAGAATCATAACCTAGTCTTTGGTACCTTCCAAAAAATTCCATCCTAATTTGTCATAAAGAGCTTTGTTAAAGAGTTCAATTCTCCTTATCCCAAGGCCTCCAGTATTTTCAGGAGCACAAAATTTCTCCCACCCCACCAATGTCATTATGTTTCTCTCCTCTTTTCTTGATCACAAGAATATTTTTTAGATTTTTTCAATTTTTTCAGCTATAAAAGCAAGAATATTTAATAGAGACAAGTAGTAGACTGGAATATTTTGAAGCGAGGATTTTAAAAATTGAAGCTTCCTAGCTTAAATTAAGATTTTTCCCTTCCAACTAGCCAACTTATTTTGAATTCTCTCAATAATATGGTTCCAATAATTGCTATCCAGTTTTTTAGAGATCAAGGGTAAGCCTAAGTAGGCAACAGGTAGAACAACCTCCAGGCAACCTAATAAGTGGACAACTCTATCTTTCACAATCTTGTTAGAGTTAAAGAAGTACAGCTTACTCTTTTTGTACTTGATATGATGACCTAAAGCACTAGCATAGTCATTCAAGATGGATTTCCAGTGACTAGCTTCCCCAACCGAATCTTCACCAAAAAGGATAGTATCATGAACAAACTGTTGATGAGAGGAGGACGGGAGGATTGAAGCAACCTTAAAACCTTTCAGTGCCTTAGAGTCCAAGATTTTTTGGATGTTTCTTCCCAAGAATTCAACAACAATAATGAAAATATAAGAGGATAGAGGATCTCCTTGCCTAAGACCCCTACCACAGGAGAAGAAACCTTGAGGGATCCCATTCACCAAGACCGAACACTTCAGAGTAGTAACAAAAGTAGTGACCAGATTTAGAAACCTGTCATTGATCCTAAATTTCTTAAGAACAAAAAACAAGAACGACAAAGAGACTTTGTCATAGGCTTTAGAGATGTCTAGTTTTAGAGCCATCCCCACATTTTTGCTAAGGTCCATAGAATGGAGAATTTCATGGGTAGTTATGGCATCATCCAAAATGTGTCTTCCCTGAACAAACCCTTTTTGATTTCTAGCTATCATTTTTCTCAAAACATCTTTCAATCTAAATACAATGATCTTAGAAAAAATTATACATAGTATTGCATAAGCTAATAGGTCTAAAATCATGTATAGAGGAAACATCTTCCTATTTAGGATTAAGAGCTATGAAAGTGGAATTAAGTTGATTAAGAAGCCTACCAGATCTAAAGAAGTCTCTAGTAGCATTTAAGAGGTCTTTGTTCACAATGTCCCAATAAAGCTGGAAGAAGGCTGGGGGGAACCCATCAGGCCTAGGGGCTTTGTAAGCTCCAAAAGAGAAAACAACATACTTAACCTCTTGAAGGAAAATAACTTTAGACATCTCTTGAAGATCTTGATCAAAAATCACCTCAGGAATAACTTGGAGGATTTCATCAAAATCCTAATGGGCAACCATAGGTTCCTTCTAGAAGGAGGAAAAATAGGCCTCAACTTTAGCAACAATTTCTTTTCATTACTCACCATACTTCCATCTTCTTTCTTAAGTTGTATTATCCTATTCCTACTTCTATGTTTCATAGTGGATTTATGGAAGAACTTAGTGTTACGATCCCATTCCAAAAGCCATTAAACCTGAGATTTTTGTTTCCAAAAAAATTCCTCCTATTTGTTAACCTTGAATCATTGAGCTCTCAAACCGCGTTCATGATTGCAAGTAGCTTCATCCAACACCACTGACTCCATTAAATCCTGCACCTCCTTAATGGTGTCTCCCAAATATTTTTTAATGTAAAAAATATTACCAAAGGAAAACTTGTCCCAACCCTTCACTCTCACATTAATTCTTTATAGTTTATTAGGAAGGCTACACATAGGGGTACCAGTTGAGGATTCATTCCACCATTCATCAATTAAGGCACCAAAATTCGGGTGGAGATTCCACATGTAATTTCAAATATAAAGGGGAATGGACCTTTAGCAACATCGACATTTCTCTTTAGAATAATGGCATTGTGATCAGATCCAATTCTAGGCAAGGCAGATAAGGAGAGGTGTTGAGATATGTTCCAATTAGAGGAGACAAGGAACCAATCCAATTTGACTTGAATCGACTAATTTCCTAATCTTCTATTAGACCAGGTGAATTGGGTGCCAAGTAAGGGAATATCAAAAATCCCCACATAATTAATGAAACCTGACAAGTCCATCATGCTATCAGAATAGTCATCTAGGCAACCAAATTTTTCTGAAGGTAGTAGTGAAGAATTGGAATCTCCTCCAAGCATCTAGAAAACCTATAATTTTCCCTTTATGCTATCATCCAAGAAATCCCAAAGAATCATTCTATCTCGGCATGAGTTAGGACCATAAACATTAATCAAAATCCACTTTTCAAAGGTGATAAGGTCTTCAAAGGAGACCATAAGATAGTTTTTTTCTAAATAATCTTATAGAACCTTTGAGTTTAGAAGGATTAGAGTTGCAATACCTCTATAGGCACCTTTAGCATCACTCAAAGCATAATTAGTAGTAGGTTAGATATTCTTAACAGTCTTATCAAAAATTTCCATCTTTATTTTGGTTTCTTGAAGCAGTACTAGAACATCAACTTTATTGTCCATCAGGCAAGTTTTGACCAAGTGTTTTTTGTAGGGACTGTTGAGGCCCTCAATATTCCAAGAAATCATCTCATAATCACAGAAATAAAACAACATAATCACCTTGATTCCGTTATGGAAGGGGATACAACATCCCTTACTTCTTACACTTTGGCCCTGCAATTGAGTCCAAGGTCTTTTGTCTTCTCGAAGCCACATCACAGATAGTGTCTTTAAATTTCTTGTTTCCTTCTGAGAAGGTATGCCTACCTTGTTTCTGTTAGAGTAAAGTAATTAATTAACTTTACTCTCCTCTTAAGAATTCACTTTATGCACATATATTAGTCATTTAATAATTAATATTAATTATTAAATGCACTCACCTTTAGGGTTCGGGTTTCCTTTAGGTTTAGATCTCCTTTTATAAGGATTGATCTCTTGTATTCACCTCTTGATTCATTCATTTTTCTAATAATAAACTTTCACATTGTCAGAGCAAAACCCTTGTTTGTTTCCTATAGATTTCTTCCTTGTGACAGGTTTTTGCATGCAGGTTTCTTGGGCTTAATAGATTTGTTTTTCATCAAATATTACCAGACTTGCACCTTATTCCTCTGAACACCATGCATGAGCCGACATCTGCGTTGGAAGATCTGAAAAGGCAGAACTTCAAACCCCCGCGGGCACCGTATTTTGACTTGAAAGTTTTTTTTACCTGCGATTGCTATCCAGATATATGGTTATTTTCATCAGAAAAATCCAAAGGTACACATGATACTCATTTGAAGTTTTTCTTTCCCTCTCATTGTAAGCAATCTTTTCCAGCTTCTATGGTTTGGTTTATTGAATTGGTGGGGGTGTTTTATTTCTTGTTTTCTGTAATTTACTTCAGTAAACTTGAAATTATATCAAAACAAAACCCCTTCTAAAATATGGCCAAGACCTCTTCTAGTCCAGAACTTTTGACCCCTCATAATTATCACACATGGAAACCCCTGATGACACGGCTTCTTAGGTCAAAAGGGTTGTGGTCTTGTTTAGACGTAGTGCAGCCAGTTTTCCAGAGGCCTTTTGAGGTCATGTAGCACAGGAACAAGATGGATGAGGCAATGGGGTTGATTGCTTTACATGTATCAGATAGTCTACAGTTTCATCTTGATGGGTGCAATACCCCTGCAGCTATGTGGACCCATCTTGATGACTTGTTTGGTATAGTGATGAGTTCAGGGCACTTCAGATTGAGGTAGAGCTTACCTCTCTTGTACCAGATCATTTTCCATCCATTGAGGACTTCTTGATGAAGTTCAAGCAGCAGAGGTCTTTATTACAGGGATGTGGAAAGACCAAGACTGACATTGAGTGCATCTACCTAATTCTGTCAAAGCTTCGGGGAAAATTTTAGATTTTCTCCTCTACCTTCCACTCTACCATGGATGCATTGGGTCAGAGATTCTAGATGCCCACTTTTGAGGTGTTATGTGATCGGTTGACTAGAGAACAAGCCAAACTCACACAGTTGGATTCTTTACCTGGAACTAAGCACCAAGCTTTGGTAGCACAGTCATCTCAAGGGAAGCAAAAGCAGAAACAGAAACCAAAGAACATAAAGAATTTGACAGATTCCAGTTCACAACACACCTCTGATTCACCTTCTCCTACGGGGGAATCATCAAAGAAAGATAGACCTAAGTGTGCTTATTGTACTAAGCCAGGACATGATGAGTCCAAGTGTTATGAGAAGAAGATAGATGCATATGCAAAACAGGTTTCAGATTTGGCAGCTCTTCTTGAGAGGAACAATATTCATCACTATTCTTCATCTACATTAGGTAGGTCTTCTTCTTCATCATCATCTTCATTCCAGATAGATGAACAGGCCCCACATAAGGGTCATGCATTATGTGCAACCACCAGTTCACATTCATCTAGATGGCTACTGGATTAAGGTGCTTCACACCATATGGCATCTTCTCATAACATGTTCTCATCTTTTGAGGCTACATCCTCACCACACATATTGATGGGTAATAACACTTATATGAGTGTATGTGGGAAAGGTTCTATCAACATTGATGATGGTACATTCAATGATGTACTATGTGTTCCATCTTTGTCCACTAACCTTCTCTCCATCTATCAGATTGCTCACAGTGGGATAGGGAAAACAGTTGAGTTCACACCTGATTTAGTGCACATCAGAGACATTCAGACTGGCAACATTGTTGCAACAGGGACAGTTGATCATTCTTCCCGTTTGTATGCATTCACACACTTTGGTCCACCATCTCCACTGTCTGAGTTTTCCTCTCTTTCTACAAGAGAGCATGCAGTATCTGAAGTGAAGTTTGGTCACTTGAACTTATGTGTTCTTCCATCTATTCATGAGACTAGTGTTGAGACTTCTACACCTCTACCTCCTGTTGAGATCACATCTGTTCAGCAGGATTCCTCTTTAGCTATGACTGACATTGTTGCTCCACTCATTGAGCCATCACATGTAGTTGTTGAGGCCATATCAGAGGATATTCCTTTCCTCACATATGACAGTTTTAGCACACCTGTTATCCCATCTTCATTGGAGATTCCATTTTAGGATCATCTTGAGTTGTTTGGTTCACCATCTTGTTATTCAAACACTCCTACTGTAGTTTCATTCTTCAGTGAGCATCATCCAGGACTTCTATTTTCACCTCACATCCATGGATTTCCTCTTCCTCCGAGGAGACACATTGTTTTGATCATTGGCACAGGGGTTCTCTCATTCTAGGTGGGCTTTGGAGTCTCTTCTCTCTCCTATGGGGGGACCATATTTTGTACTTGTGTGATAGAAGCAGTTCTTGGGGGGTCATGTTGAGTCCTCCTTCTATCTCTCTTCTTCTTTCACTCTTGTTCATCTCTTTTTGGAGAGGAGTTTTCTCCCACTGGGTTTTCTCCTTTTCTCCGCTTTACAGAGATTTGGTTTTATTTGGGTACCTGATTAGGCCTAGTTGTCGGGACCCAATTTTACTTTCATGCATTGTAGTTCCTTTGCTTTCTTTTGCATTGTTTGTAGTTGCATTGTAGCTCATCTTAAGGGGCGGTGTTAGAGTAAAGTATTTAATTAACTTTACTCTCCTCTTAAGAATTCACTTTATGCACATTTATTAGTCATTTAATAATTAATATTAATTATTAAATGCACTCACCTTTAGGGTTCGGGTTTCCTTTAGGTTTAGATCTCCTTTTATAAGGATTGATCTCTTGTATTCACCTCTTGATTCATTCATTTTTCTTATAATAAACTTTCACATTGTCAAAGCAAAACCCTTGTTTGTTTCCTACAGATTTCTTCCTTGTGATAGGTTTTTGCATGCAAGTTTCTTAGGCTTAATAGATTTTTTTTTCATCAAATCTTACAGTTTCCTCCTCCTACATCTAGTTTCTTCTTCTTTTTTGACTTATTGTTCACCTGAACCTAGTCCTCCTCATCAGCTTCATCTGAGGGTGAAGAAGGGAAACCCAAAAATGCCAATGAGTCCTTTAAATTTTTTCCTTCAGTTTGACAGGGGGGAGTAGAATATCTGCAAAATGTTTCAAAGGAGAGGGGTCATAGGAATATTTATCTAGGCCAATTTGAGAGACTATATCTCCTTCCTCAATAAACTCAAAATTATCTTCTAGGGGGAGAGTGGGATTTCCTGCCGAACCCAAAATTGTTTTATTTTCTAGTTGGTAGGCCTCTTCAACCTTTTCTTTTACATCTTTTTGCATTTTCATAGTATTATGCTTGCTATCATCAGACGAGGCCACTACCAATCTTGCCTCACTATCCAAATCCTTGACAAATCTGGGGTATCCCACAAGCAACCATGAGCAGCTTCATGTGCCTCCAAATTCAAACCAAGTACAAAGGCCGAGTCATGTAAGGCCACCATAGGACCATCACTATGCTCTTTCTCAAGGATTGAAGGATCAACATCAATAGCCTCAGGCATAAGAGTGGCCATAGGGAGAATATAATATTTCTTTAGGGGGCTAGAATCTTCGTTTTCCAAACTATGAGGTCCCATATTGCAGGTATCAATGAGATGGCCAATTTTTTTGCAGGATTGGCATAACACTAGCATTTTCATATTGTAGATTTTGAGACCAGTTACCAAACTTCAACTTTAGGAAAACTGAAGTAGGAAAAACAATGTTAACAACAATATTAACACATATCCTTGCAAACACCAAATGAGATTTCTCTTCGGTAATCTTATCAACAATTAGAAGGATTCCAAATGAGTTAGTAATCCCCTTGAAAATACCTAACTCCGAAAACTCTAAAGGTAGCCCAAGAAGGCATAACCATGTATGGGCAACAACACCCAAGTCAGCAGAGGGGTCAAAACCTAGTTCCCATTTGCACAACGAAAGAAAGTTCTTAAAACCATCATCAAAAGCCCAAGGACCTCCCCTAAGAACCTTAATCATATCCTCATAAACAACAAAGGTAAAAAGGAAAATACCTTTGGACATAGCACTAAGAGAAACACTTCCTTTTAAATTCCAGACAGAGTTATCCCATTGCCTTACCTAGTCTATATTTGGATGGTACACCAAGAATTTACCCACCAATGACAACTTGAGGCCATCCATTGACTTGATCATGAGATCTTCAGGGATATCAATTTCCCCACCATCTACTTAATAGGAGACAAATTTTCTATTCAACCTTTCCATAGCTAGTGAACCTCTGCCAACCAATTTTTCTACAAATGAAACTGGATCTTCTTCAAAGAAAAATAAATCCAAGCCCAAAGGGGGGGATAGAAGTGACTCGCTAGAAGTACAGGTTGCCAGTTTCACAGAAGAAGGGATAGCAGTGCCAAAAAATGTACCACGATGGGGAACAACATTTTTTGGAAGCAGCAAACCCGGGCACAATACTAGGCTTGGGAACAACATTCCTAGAAGGGGGAGCCTTACTGAGCCCCCCACTAGACCGGCCCATCAATTAGCCAAATCAAACCAAAAAAACTATCAAAATTTCAAAAAATCCAAGGAGTGGGAAATTTGTAGAGCTTCTTACATTCACTGTTATGTTATTATATTACATGGATATATATTTCTATAGACATATAATCTAATTTTATAGTAAAAATTAAAGTATGGGCTATCTCTTACTAATTCAACTCACTACAAAACCAAATAGAGGAAACACATAGCCATTAGTGGACCTTCGACTTCTAAACTATCACCTACCCAATCTGCATCCAAAAATCCATGTATGTCTAATGACTAAATTCTACATCACTAGTACCATAATAATAAAAATATTTATCAAAATTCCCACACAAATATTTTAAAACCCTCTTAACATAAGTCCAATGCTACTTACTAGGGTTAGACATAAACCTACTAAGAAATCTCACTACTTGCGAAATATTTGGTCTAGTGCAAACCATATCATACATCAAGTGACCAACAACACTATAATAATGCATGTTAGACATATCCTCAAAACTATAGTCTAATTAAGGAAACATATATAAAGAAAACTTAGTGTAGACAAGAAATAGAAGTCACTAGTTTACAAGCATGCATACCAAATTGCTGAAAAATGGTAGTGACATACTAAACTTAACTCAACAACATATTTTTTATGAATCCAATCCTTACTAATATCCATCCAAATAATTATTTTGTATCCCTCAATTCCTTCATATCAAATGTGCAATAAAGTTGAGTTTTGAGCTCCCTAATCATAACCTTTCTATTATAAACAACACATCACAACCACATACATGATAATGATTAGAATATCATAAACAATAATTTGAGTATAAACACAATGATCCTCTTCAATTGTAACAAAACCCAAGCTCAATGCAAAAGCATCGAAATTTGGGTACTACATCTTGGCCAATTATTTTACATTGCACAACGATAGTTTTAACTTGCAAACCAAATGTTCCTTCCTCTTCACAATTAAACCATTAGGTTTTTAAACATAAATTTACTCATTAAGATCTCCATGCAAGAAAATATTCTTAACATCTATTTGTTCAATCTCGAAATCACAATGTGTATCAATAGATAATAGGAATTTAATAAAAGTTAACTTAGAAATAGAAGAGAAAGTTTCACTAAAATTGATTCCCTCTCTAGGAGTAACCCTTGGCCACCACTCTAGCCTTGCACCAATATTTTTATACACCTAGTTACAATCAAAGGGATTTCTTCCCTCAAAAAAATTTGACAAGATCACGAGTGTTGCAATTATCTAATACCATGATTTCCTCCTACATGGATTACATAAAAAAAATCAATATCCTCCAAAAAGAGAGTCTCCCTAAAATATTTAGGTAGCAATAATAAAAATCTAATAGGCTATACTTGTAAATTATATTTCATTGTCTTATGGACCCCATTAAGATAGGAGTAATGGGATTTATCTATTCTTCTATATGCTCATTTTATACATTGTCATCTAATCTCTGATTTGAATACTCTTTTTCTTCTCCATCCTCTAACCCATCTATCTATTCTTCCACGTGTGTATTTTCCTACCCCTCAAATCTAGTCTCAAAATTTATTATTTTTGTCCCATCTTTTTCCCTTGGTTTTTTTGGACCTAAAAATATTTGAACTCCATAAAATCATATCTTTAGAATAATCCATTTTCTAAGTTAGAGGATTCCAAACCTTATAACCTTGTACATTCTCACCATAACCTAGAAAGATGAATTTTTGAGATTTTCAAATTAGTTTAAATATTTTTTTTGGAGGCACATGTATACAAGCCTCAAAACCAAAGACCCTTAAATTTAAAACTAAAGGCTTGCCACATGTCCACACTTCATAAGGATTTTTTTCAACACCAACTAAGTAAAGAGATCTAGTAATTAAATAAGAAGCAATACTTACAACTTTTTCTCAAAATAATTAATCCAATTGCATACCACTCTTCCACACTTCTATCCCTTTCCATTATGGTTTAATTTATTCTTTCTACAACCCCATTTTATTAGGGTAAATAAGGTGTAGTCTTCTCTAGAAAAATACTTGCATGCTTACAAAACTTATCAAATTCCCTAGATCAATATCCACCACCATTGTTAGACCTTATTTTAAAATCTATTTTATTTTCAAAGAAATCCTCACCTTCCATAAAATTATTAAAAAATGAAAATTTAGCATGCATAAAATAAATCTAGGTGCATCTAGAAGCATTATCAGTGAATTAGACATAATAACAAGATTTTTCCATAAATCCTATTAGTGTTCTTTTTCTATACTAGCCCCTAATCCTAAGGTTCCTACTAGGACATAGACAAGGTGACCAACTTCATCAAATAGTAGAAACCTATCCTAGATCAAATATTGGAAAATGACAACAAACAAGAAGGTTATCTAGACCTCTTCTAAACTTTGAGCCCTATCAAGCTTGGGAGGGTAGTCCCAAAGATATTTTAAAGAATAAAAATAAATATAGATAAAAGGAATCCTCACAATTATGACTCTATATTTTAGCTATGATTTTTATTCTTTGTTAAGGATTATTACATACAATTTTAGACTTCTTCTTCTAGGTGACTAGGTTAATGATGCAATTGAATATAAACATGGTCACAAATCACTTCAAATATATCTAGTGGAAATTGGTTACAAAAACATTAACCTAGTATAATTACACTGTACACAGTCTTCCAAGGTTTTGATAGTCAAAGGAACATGATTAATTTAGAAAATTATTGTAATGATAAGTTGTGTATAATGGCTAAATAAAGAAACCAAAAATAAAATAAAAAGGGTTTAAATATTTTCTTAGTTTAAAATAGTGTGGATGGTCAAACTTCTACCATGAGATTGGTGCCTACTCCTGTAACACAGGGTCTAACCTAAATGGATACCTTAATAGTAGGATAAAAGTACAAAATTGTGTCACACTTTTATAAAGAAAATGACCAACACATACAAATTTCAACTTTAACCACCTTAAAATGAAATTTACATTTTGAATATTAAAATGATGTAAACTAATGAATGTAGAAATATTAATTTAGTTTAAGTTTATAATTTTGTAAAAAAAAATTAAAAAATAGTTGGATATATTCTTTTATAAATTTAAGAGGAAATTTTTAATTTCTATTTTTTATGGAAAAATTGAAGTCGATAGAGCATCACAATTTTTTTTATTTTTTTTCTCTAGTTCTATTTCCCCACATAGATGACTTTAAAATCTAGTGCACAGAAAATAAAATAAATTTTCAATGAATATTTATTTTTTAATTATTTTTAAAAATGAAACTTAATCATAATAATCATAGTTTTCATGGGACATCAACTTTTATCTTTTTTTTTTATCATTTTTAAGAAAAAAATTAGACTCAACTTAAATATAGTTCATATATATCTATGCCCATAGAAATCACCATAGTCCCTCACATCATCTTGTACCATCCACTCAAAAAATACATGAAAACTTGAATATTTAAGTTTACTTACAAAAAAGTAGGTTCCATGTCAAATAGAAATATGTAGTACACCATTTATCCCCTTTACTTGTAATACTCTTCCATGTGAAAACAAATCATATGAGAGTCATTTACAAGGTAAAAAAATTGACCATCATATTCCTCATATCTAGAGGACCAAACTTGATGTGAGGTCATGTGGAACAAGACACTAGAGTATATCAACCATGCACCATCTAATGCATGTGTAAAAAATATTGTGAGAAACAAATAAACATCATATTGGGAGGAAATTTTGGAATAATTATTAGGATTACTCTTCTTCTTTCAATACTCCTTATATTCTCTTTTGAAATGGACAACCTTTACATAGTTCTATAATTTTATATTGGTTGTACCAAGAGATTTCAATCATTCATGGTATTTGGATATAGATTTTTCTCTTATTTTCCTTATTAAATTTCCTCTCTCTTTCTATCTTACATGATCATATATATAATCCTTAGTAGATTCAAAATTATTTCTCTACATCTCTTTAGAAATGAATGATGCTACTAGCTCATCCATTTTTAACTAGATGGTAGGGCTCTTAATAGATATAATAATTGCATATCATGAATCTAGAAAAACACATAGAAAATCCATGCAACATTCCTCCCCCTACACCTTAATTCCAAGAGTGTAACTAGGTCATGATCATATTGAAATCATTTAGATGTTCAACCACAAAATCAACGTCCTCCCTCCTAGTATACAACTTATTTCTCAAGAAAATCTTGTTTACTAATAATTTAGCTTGATAAATCTCACTCAAGTTATTTAAATGGCTATCTATACTAGTCTCTTCATGCATATTCAACAATACTAAATCAACTTAATAGAGAATGATAAGGTCCTTAGCTTTTTTCCAATTTATTCTAGTCTTCTTATCTCATTGTTATAGGTTTGAATATAAATTTCAAAGCCCATAGATATGTATCCATTAGCATATCCTCCATCTTGAGATTTCAAATCCCAATTTTTGTGCTTGATAAATTCTCGATATTGAGATTTAAATTATCATATTTTGTGCTTGATAACCTCTCCATCTCTCTCCTTCACGTTTTTTCCATTTTCCTAAAACAATATCTTTCTCTATACAAGCTCCCATATAATGAAACATTAGTTAAAAGAAATTTTCAATAACGCCTAGAATATAATTTGTGATTAGGATTTGATACCAAATTGAAAGGAAGTAGAGGTGTGGAATGTCATTTCTACACTAATCCTCAATCAAATCCCATTTTGGTATTTTTACCTCCACAATGGAAAAATTGATGAAAAAGAGCTTATCCTTTTGAGGGATAGAGGCTAAATGATAAATGAATGATGAATAAACAATTGGATACAACTCACCACTCAAATCTGATTTCCTTGAAGGACTGAAGTCATGTACATCACCTCAAGGCTTGATTGAAATTTGGCTTGAAGACCTACAAGTGTTAGTGCTCATAAAATAAATGATCACCAAACATGAACAAACTTACATGAAAACATAATGAAGGCTTGACATGATTATTGACTTAAAATAATACTACAATAATGCTCATAAATCTGATATTGACTATCATTGATTGATTTTAGGATCTTCAATTCACCCAAAAATTACTTTCAGGATTAAAATGGTGAAAATACTATGTACTTATATGCAATTCTTCTAATTTTTAGAAAATTAAATCCCAATAGCTGACATTTAGGGTTTGAAATGCAAATAATAAATTTCCAATTCTGACATATTTGAATCTTCAATTCACCCACTTTTTTGAGATTTGAAAAGCCAAGGGCAAAATATTAAATACAAATTTTGGTTTTCTATATTGAGTTTTTCAATAAATATTTAAAATGCACCTCGAAATGCATAATTTAGGAAATTAGGTGCATAATTAGGTCCAAGCACATAGGAGAGAGAAAAACCTAGTGTGAAATTGTCAAGGGTGACAATTTACGATACTACCAGTTTGATAGGTGTACATTGGAGAGCCAATTCTTAGCCATACAAAGGACTTTTTTAGAGTCATTTTTTTTTAATTTGAGGTAGAATTTGTGCTCTTTGCAAAGACATATGTGGTTTATTTATTTATGCTCCTATTTTTTTATAATTTTAGTTTTTTCAAAGATATTTTTTCTTAGTTCTATTTGTTAGAACTTCAATTGCTTATAAATTTCACAAACAAACTCCTTTTTAAGTTCTATTTTTTAAAAGTTGATTTTTTTGGGCTCTATATAGTGTTGTAGATTATTTGTTCATATCCTATACCGAACATAATTCTTTCATAATTTTGGCCACTTTTGGGTCGTATAGAGCTTGATTAAATCCAAAATATTGCATTAGCATAAAGTGCCAAACATTGTAAATGTTGGGGGTGGTATCAACAACTAAGAATGTTTAAACCTTTAATAATTTGGAAGGGTTGTTAATGCTCACATACTCAACTTATCAAGTGAAAATTTCATATACTAGTCTTTAGGGGACTTATGCACAAGCATTTTGTAATGATTAACTGAGATAAAGTTCTTTTCCTTTTGGTAGTGGGGAGGTTCATCATGGATTTTGGTTTTAATGTCATATTTTTGTTATTAGGCTAAATTTAGAGAGCTATTTCTCATGGAAATATGGGATAGTGATTGACTACATTATGTAGCATCTATTACCATATCTCTTTGGACTTATTTTTGAGATAAGTGATTTTGAACATTTAATCATGCATGAATTCACAAAAATGACATGTTCTATGGAATAATATGTCTTACAAGTTTTGAGAATATTCAAAATTAGCTTAAGTATACTACGTGCCCTTTCACAACTTGGACCTTTATTTGATAATTGTATAGAGACCTTAATTCTTCATTTCAAAGTGGTGCTTCCATGTACAACCTTTCACATATGGATGGTATTATTACCAATCCTTCTCCTCTTAATATTCTAGTTATAGTTGAGGACATTCCTACTATACCAATTGATACTTTAGAGTATAGAATTACTACTTTGAGAGCTTTCAATGATTCTTTATATTATGATTATATGTCTTTGGATTCAACTCATTGGACACATTCCTACTAGACATGTCCTACTTGTTTTTATATTCCCATACTTTTCATCTAAATGACACCATTGAGGATATATCTATATTATTGCAAGATATTCCTTCATCAACTATTATTTCATTAGAGTTCAAATTTGTTTGCTCGAGGGCTTTTAGTGATTCTTTGGAGTTGGGTTCTTCATGTCCATGGGATTGACTTCATTGGGAGGTCTACTTACAAGACATTTAACATCTATAGATGAATTTTCACCTCTTAGATCTAGATGATACTACTGAGGATATTAGTCTTCTCTTCAGTGAAAATGCCCATTGAGATGCATCATATCCCATTCTAGATCCTCTTGTTTTCTCTTTGCCACATGTTACTCACTTGAAACATCTTAATTCACATCAAGGTCCATGTCTCACACATTAGTGGCACTATTCTTGAATCCTGTATGGTATAGTTATAGTTCAACATTAACATTGATACACATGAGCAAATTTTAGATCCATTCATCTTGATTCCTTTCTAAATCCCACTGGAGTGAGAATTTAGGTCTGATATAGTTCAAAATTTATTTCTTCTAAGAGAAAGGTGCATCTTTTTTGGTAAAGGAATGCACTACAACATTTTCCTTGCGACATTTTGTATTGCTCTTTTTTCTCTTCTTTGTTGAGGCATACACGCATCTTATTATACAAATATTTTAGGAAACTCAATTTTGGGAAGGTTATCTTGTCCTCCTTCACATATCTTACTTCCGATGGAGTTTTGTCCTACAAATTTTATCTTATATTCTTTTGAGTTGTACACTCTCTTTGTACTTTTGGATTATTTTAGATTGTATATGGATACCTAACATGGTCTTGTTGTTTGAATCTATTTCCTTATTATGTTAGTTGCACTTAAGGAGGTGTTAGTGTAAGTGGCTTCAAACAACTCAATTGCACCTACTCCTTCCTATCAATTGTCCTTGCTAGAATAAATGTTTTTTCTTTCCTAAAAATAAGATCCTTCTTGTTTAAATGCCCAAGGTTAGTAATAATTGTTCTGCATGCTAACCTCCATACAAATCTCTTTAGGATCTCGCACATTCCTTCTTGAGTATGCTAGAGATCTGTTGATGCTACCATCATGGTAGTTGACTAGACAACCCTTTAGAAAAGGAAGTAGTATTAAAATTTAAACTTGAAATCAATGGCCAAAATTAATGTTATTTGTAGGTTAGACATGATGCTCTTGCATCACTTGCCTAGTGCTCTTCTATATATATATATATATATATGTTTCCACGAATCATCAACAAATTGCTGAATTTAAATTATTTTTCTGAAGGACATTTAATTTAGAAATACATCAATGAGGATAGGATTAGTAATTACTTTTAATGGATTTAATAACTCAAATCAAACCCTGATAACATGGAATGGCTAAAAAAAGCGTTAAAACAATATAATAGTTTGTTAATTCTGTAATTTCATGAAATATACACACATTTTCGTACTATAAGCCTAGCAAACAATAGAAATGTTTGGGAGCAGAAATAGAGTTTAGCTTCTAGTGTTTGGGACATATATTGCCATGCACCAAGTCCGAATAGTGCGATGCTCGTCAAGCCTTACCTTCCTCAAAAAGATTTCAAAATTGTTTTCCATTTAGGCATGTTCCTCAAACCTCAATTTTCCTATTTGCAAGGTAATACTTTTACTGTTGTATGTTTCTCTAAAGCAGAAAGATAGTGAAATCAAAGTGACCAGTTTTGGTAATAACAACCCTGGTATGTTTCTCCAAAGCAGAAAGATACTGAAACTGGTTAGAGATTATGTTCTCTAGTACCAGAGGCTATGACTTTATTACACCTCTTATTCTTGACAAAGCAGTGATTTACACAAAGGGTTACCTATTTATATTTAATAAATTATTACTTTTGCAAGGAATATACAAAACATTCTGAAACGTAATTTCCTTACCTCCTGCTAGGTTGACTTGACAATTTCCACAATCATCTATAAATGTGTTCTGCCATCACAGACAATCACATGTTTGAACTGAGTATTATCAGCAGCAAAGAATAAGACCAATCCTTCTTGCAAGTCATGTAAACTGTCACTGAAATCAAAATACCATACCAGATAATTCCTACATTGAGTAAGATATACTTTTTCTACAGCCTTTCTAAAAATGTCTCGTCTTACCACAATAATAGCCCCTAATATTTTTTTAGAGTAGTTTACTTATTGTAGATCTAGTAGTCTTATCTTTGCTTTGAGCATTCATTGTGTAACTGAAACATCCCTTTAGTCTTGGCAGCAAATATACTTTCAGATGTCTTGTCATTTGTTCCAAAGAGTTTCACCTACCAATTCTTCTTTCTGCTGAGCTGATGTAGCATCCCTTCCAAATTGTTGAATCTCTGTGGATACCATCAATTTGTCCTTGCATTGGTCCATTTTTCAGGAGTGATTGTTTCTTTTTGGAGGTTGCATGCTTGATTAATAGACCACTGTACTTGGCTTACTGATTGCATTTGGACAATTTGTCTAGAGCTTGACTATTTCCATAAAATAATTTCAGCACTTAAAACATAATTTTTGTAGTTCAGAGGCTATTGCTATTGGTTGTCCATTAATCCGAGTTTAAGCTTTTGTGGTGGTCATTTCACAAGGGCGAAGTTGATTCATATATAGAAATGTGTGGCAATTCCTCTATCTATTATTAGACCTGAGATACAAACAAGTACTCAAATGTCTGTAGTTGCAGAACTCTATCAGACAATGTAAATATCCCTGCCCATGCCAGGGCAGTAGTTGGCAGATAAATAGTGTTGAATTGTATGGTTTAATGCTTCATAAATGATTTAGCTCTATTTGTGAAATATAAAATCGCTTTAAATTCCCTTGGGAATTGTTTTTCCCGTTTTCTGGAAAAGGCATAATGGCAATGTGGTTGTATGGTAGACATAGATTGAATCACACTGCACGTTTTCCATATTCTAATTATAATCATAAATTGCCTTGCCATCTACTGCTCATCAAACAGGCATTGCACACTCTACATACTGCACACAACCTTTTGTAGAACATTCTACGTAGATCTGATTAGCACACAATTATACTGAGAGGGGTTGAATTAGTATAATACAATCTTTTATTTTTTCAAATTAACAACCACAATAATATCAATTGCAAAATATCATTCACATAAGATCTAACAATTATGCAACACAAGGAGAATGTACAATTAACGTGGAAATTCTTGAGGGAGAAAACCAAAACAAAATATTACTTTTATATAAATCTCTTTTATAATCTTTGTAGACACCAACTTAGGAGACACCAATCCCCTCTTAAATGATTTGTAGGTACCAACCCACTGGAGACACCAATCCCCACAATTCGTAGGCACCAATCTATGAGACATCAGTCCCCACAATTCATAGGCACCAACCTCCACAGCTAAGCACCAACTTAGCAAGAGACACCAATCTCTCCTTTATGAATGTTGCTTCTACAACGAATGATGGACAATTCAAACTCTTCACCAATTATAGTTCACTTCACAAATCTGCTTATAGCATTTCTCAACACATATACTCTTCTTCAAACCTGCATATCACTTTCACACATCTGCATATATTCTCCTTCTCAAATCTCAAATCTGCATTTATTCTTTCACAAATTTTTCTTTGAATGATCTTCTATTATTCTCTTCACATGCTAATCTGCTGGTGTATATATGATATATCTTTATTTTTACACAATTCTCTTTTCTACTCTTCTTATTTAACCTTCTCACATCTCACACTACTCACTCACATCTCCACCCATTTCTTATTTCCTTTTATGTCCTTATGCCTCTACATGAATAGAGACATCTCTTTGAAAAGAAACATCCTTTTGAAAAGGCATAACCTTTGTTAATAATTATGGCTTATCATAAACATCAACCAATGCCCTTTAAAACTAATTATTAATCATTGCTAACCTTTATAATTTTTATTGCTTATTTAATAAGCACTGCCTTTAAACATTTTATTTATCCTTAAAAAAATTCATATGCCCCTTCACTTGGATTGCTGCCCTTTCATAATGAATTGTTGTTGTTTTAATACCAAACACCACCCCTTATATCATAATTGTTCCATAGTAATTAGTTCGCTCTATTTATTAATGAAGTCACTCCTCTAATATATTCATAACCTTCACACAATAAATAATTATTTCTTTCTTATAATGTCTTACATCTAATATATAATTCTAAGTTGTGACTTTTGGTCTTCCATAATTGGCTTCTAAAGTGGAGGTGGTTTCTAAATAAGTAGATTTCTAAGTTTTTGACTCTTGGTCTTTCATAATTGATTTCTAGTATGATTGCTTGAAAGGAGCTGATATTAATCTCATTGTTACGCTCACAAGAACTTGTATTGATCTTCTATTGATGATCTTACAAACAAAATATTTGTAAACAATTAACAAGATAAAAAAAAAATGTTGGTGAGACTTGGATTCAAGCCTCCTTGAGAGCAGGTTTGGCTATTCCTTTGCTATGAATTGGTTGTCTGTCTCTCAGGAGACTAATCAAGGCCTGTTTCTTTGTAGCTTTTGATTTCATGCTGTTTGGTTTCTCATGCGCTGTTCAGATTTCCGATTCCTTTCAAAACCCCTGTTCCAATTCATAATTCCAATTAAAAAAATGTTTATCTAATAAAAAATAATATTTCTTTCGCTTGTGAGTGAATAATCTACATGTAAAAATTACAAGCAAAATTCTCACCACTGGAAGAAAGATTGTTGAGGAGGATGCTGACGTACCCTAATCTTTTCTTGTCTTTTCCTCTTACGGCTCTTATATGAAGATGGATACAATTGAATTAAGAGATACGAGTATCCTCACAATGCAGTCACACCGTAACACCATATGTGACAAACAGGTTTCAAACCCGAGATAAATCACATTTGCTAGCGTAATCCAGCGTAAATTGTGGAAGCGTGGACAATGCACGTGAACTGTTTGACAGAATGCCTTAAAGAGATGTATTCCTATAGACTGCAAAGATTGCAGGATTTGCAAAAATGGTATTTATGGAAAGCACTTTAAATACTTTCAAGCAATTGATTGTCAGGCGTAAAGTCAAATTCCACGGTATTTACCAGCATCCTCCCACTGGCAATGTCGTCGTGTATTTGGCAGGCACAGGCAATAGAATGGATCCCAGGCTTGCACAATACATGAATTGATTGACTTGGCACCGGAATAGATGTACTATGCATTGTATCTTAGGATGACACAGGTAATATCTTAGAGCCATTGCTATCAACTCAGTCCATCACAATCCAACTGACTCTCATAGCATCTTGGAAATCAAGATCAAAGACCTTAGACAACTAACCATTCATCTAAAATATAAAATAAATGAACTAAGAGTTGTAGAAAGCAAGTGATATTACATTAAACAGGGAAAATCTTACTCATAAAAAACTTCATTAAAAATTATTCATTGTTGAGAAAATTTACAATAGTATTTGTATAAACAAACATATCAAGTACGTAGTTTTCATAATATCTTCGCTTCTTTTTCACGATGGTCTTTTATGCATATACAATGCATTTTTAAATATACTTCGTGTATAATTTTGTTTTTTCATAATATCTTCTCTTCTTCTTTTTCATGATAGTCTCTTATGCATATACAATGCATTCTTAAATATACTGCATATATAATTTTACCACTCGCATATACAAATGCATATGCCAAATATTCACATTGTGATATATGTTTCTTGATATGATTGCCAATATTTAAGGTATGTTTAGGTCATAACCTTTTAGTTAATAAATTAATTAATAACTTAATTAATTATTTCTATAGTTAAAAGTTATAAATTTATTCCTAATGTAATATGACCAATGCCATATTAATATTTTATAAGACCAAATTTTATTAGTTGGAGCCTTATAAATGTTATTTAGGACCATTTGCATTAAATATAACCTTTAATGAACATTATGTTCTAACAAAAGACTTATTATATGCTAGATATCCATGCAAACCTAAAAGTTGTGGCTCTACTATAGAATGCTACAACAATTGATGTGGATAGTGTGGGTAAGAATGATACTATTCAAACAACCAATGACTCCCTTCTTGATAAATAATTTCAAGGTCTCGACCTATTCAATGATATGGATCTCAAAATTTATTGTACTAATAAAGATATTGTGCCTCCTTAGCTATCTAAAAAGGACACAAATCAATCAGATAATATCTTCTAGATGTATTTTGATAGTGTCAAGAGTTAGAGTGGAGCTAGAGTTACTATCATGCTCAGCTCTACCTTTGGGAGAACTAGTACTTTCATAAATTTTTATTGCAATTCAACTACAATAAGAATGTGTGATATAATTTATATCTAAGATCAAAGGAAAACCTTGTGTCAAGGCTATGGAGCAACACAAATGGAGATAGGTTTGTATCCATCAACTGCTCATTATGCAAAAGATTTATAGAATATGTAGACCATTAGAACATCATGACAAATATGTTATCCTTTAGTCATTGATATTATTTAAATGATCAAATTATTATAGAGGATATGGTAGTAACTTAGCACAACCCCATGATCAAGCAGGAAGAATGCATTTGCCTAGTTTTCCAAAGAACTTTGAAGTATAATTATATTAAGCCAAATGGTATGATTGGGCTCACTATTTTTTAGACTAGTTTACAAAATGTATAATCAAGATTATTTATATAATAGGTTGTTAGATAAGCCTTTAAAAAGTACTAACAAGTTTCAAATGCATGTACGAAATGCTTCATATGTGACTAGGGTTGTGTGAAATGTGAGAACCACATGGTCCTAGTTGGTTGACATAATCATGTAGAGTAGATATGGGCATATATGTCAAATGCATTTGGAGCTACGATAAATGTATTGGTGTAGGTGAATATGTATAGGTCATGCATAAGGTGGAAAGGATTATACAAGAGTTCACAATTCCATTGTCAAAGTTGAAGTGTATACTTCTAAATGTATGTGGTATTGAAGAGTGTGCACAAAAATGTCTTGGAGTATGTTGGAATTAATACTTGTGTAAAAACATGAAAATCCACTCTACTAGAGTACCTTATCCATGTAAAAAGAATCTTGGCATAATTTTGTGTCCAGAAGGAAAGATTGGAACATGAGACAATATTATGTCAAGCTAATACATAAGAGTGTAAGTTGCACTAAATTGCACATGGATCATTCACCTTTTGTTGATAAGAAATGGTCTCCATTACTACCTAGTGTGTAGTAAAGAAATTTATTGATAGTTATCTCAAAATACATTGGTCAGTTTGAATTGTTGTACAATTGTGTCTAGATCACCTTTTAATTTTCTTGGGGTGATCCCACAATACTGGTTTACAATTTCTGGCCAAACTGGACATTGAAATAATTTTTTCTAACTAAATCTTCACTTTCGGGCACCTATAGTGGCTAAAACGTGAGGAATTTGAAGATGATGCAAACTAGTGATTTGTGACATTTTGTCTGTAGATTGTAAATATATTTTTTTCAAAATTTTTGGAATCAGATTGCACTTATTTTTCCATCTCCTTCAAAAACTAGTTTTTTTCAGTAAACACCATTTTTAAGGAGTGACACTCACCGTATACAACATAATTTTTTTTCCATGAAGGATAAAATTCTAATTTTTTTGAATTTAGATTTATAACTACAATATCTAGTGCTTCCAATTGGTTTCATAGTGTTTTATTGAATAATTTTTTCTTAATCAAGTTTCAAAGTCAAACCAATTACAATTCAGACATAGGCGGACCGTATACAACTTAACTTTTTTTGTATGTATTGAAATTCAATTTTTTTTTGTTGGATCAAGGACTTCAATAACTAGTGCACTCGTATTTTCCAAAAAATTTTAATAATCTGCTATTTTTTCACATGTGCGAAACAAAGATCTTGATTTTCAGTGAAAAACCTATGTTTAATAAAACTAAAAAAACAAATACATAATAAAACCAAAACATATTAAAATTATATTTGTTGGATAGCTCTTTTCAAGGACTACCATCATCCAATTGGGTTTGTGAAGTCTCCTCCATTTCATCCTCAACCCAAGCTTCGAAGGGCAAAATTCTAGAGTTTTTTGGTGCCAGAGGGGGAAAAGGGGGAAAAGGGGGGTTCAAGCGAACCCCCTTTCCACAACCATTTTCTTTGCTTATTTTGCTAGGAAATGTGGGACCCAAAATTTAATGGTTTCCTCGAAGTGGGGTTCTAGCGAACCCCCTTTGGGTTCACTCGAACCAAAAGTTCGTTCAAACCCCTAAAAACCAAATTATTTTGCACGGGGTCATTTTTTTGCAACTTTTCCTTCCTCACTGGAATTGTAAACCACTTTTGTGGGTTTACCCCTTGTAAAGAAACACCCTCATCATTCTAGAGATAAAAAATAAAAGGTAGGTCACCATAGAAATTAGGAGGATGTTTTGTACACCCTTTCTTATAGATTTTTCTCCTCACTATAGTAGAAACAAACTTGGAGGTGACTAACAAAAAATTGGGGTGAGTTATGTATGGGACATGACTTTGTGATATATGTACATCTATTGATGACATAATTTTTAATTGTAAATATTTTATGAAGCTCAAGAATTAATAAGGATCTAAAGTAGTTGAACTTGTACACAAGAATTAGTGAAGGTCTAGATTGTGTTGATGTGGTTTAACTCTAAATTACATTCTTGACTAAGCATGCTTGTAGCTTCTAAAGGAAGCTTGTCCTTATACTCAAATGTTTAAAAGAGAGGGTTTCATTCAAACCCTTTGTCCTCATCGATAAAATCTTGTCTCTATATGTACTTGAGATGAAATATATAGCAACATATACTTCTCAATTCCAAATGAAGTAGCATGTTGACAGAGAATGTTGAAGTGTGTTGTGTAGGTTTAGGTAAAGCATTAGTGAGAGCCATGTTAATGTGTTTACTATTCTATGTGCAAATTTTTTGTAGTTAAAACAAGAGTTCAACCATTAGAGAAAGGTTGCAAAGGCACCATTATTTGTAGTCTTGATTAGATTTATATTATTCTAATATGGACATAGGCATTTCTTGTTACAAATAGAAAGTTATAGAGGCTTACCTTTTATAAAATAGACACTTGAGGAAAACCTAGTTATTCCTATTCTATTTGTTTTGGATATTTGATGTGCATGGGTTTCTTTTGAAAGGTTTTTATTATTGTGAAAAAGCAAGGTGAAACTACTACAATAAGAAAAATCCAAAGTGTATATAAATCTAATATATAAATTTATTTATAGGATTTTGATTAAAGACGATTCCATAAATGTATACATCAAAACTAACAATAAATTCAATAAACCATATAGACATAGGATTTACATGGAGAAACACTTTTAAAAGGGTACTCTACTAGAGAAAGAGGACAAGTATGTATTAATAGTCAATGTACATTTGACAATATTAACACATTAGCACTCTATATCTTGATATCATTCCAATAGCACCCATGTACCCATAAATGATTATATAAAACCAATGTCTCATATATCTGATAAGGAAAAGAGAGAGGTCAAAACCATAGCTATTTTTACCAAAACAATAGAAATCAAAACTATGAAAAAAAACTCCATGCCTATCTTAGAGCATCTTGTAAGAATATTAAATACATAAGTGAATTCACATAAATATCACATGGGCTCAATCAATGAGTGTTGAACAAACTGGAATACTAAGAGATGGGTGAGTCAGTATTCTTCAATTCCAATTTCAATCCTTAAATACTGAAGCTAAGTTATAACATTAAGGCATTCATCTACTTAATCAAAATAGGAAAGAAGATAAGCGTTCACACAAGAACATAGTTGATACTAGATATACATGGAAAACCCTACAAGGCAAAAACCACGGTGAGAAATGCTACTTATCTATTGTCCAAATCTAGCCTCACAAATAAGCAACAATTACAACTTTGGTTTAGGGCTACAACCCAAGGAAGCTACAACTCCCTTATTACATATTTTGGGTCACACCCAAGGAAGCTACAATTCCTTGATTAGAATAACTAGAATATGACTGACTTTATGGCTTCAACCCACTAATAGTCATCAATTTTGCACATTAGGTTTGAGACGAACCTTATCACAATCTTCTCATATCCTCACACACCACATCATATCTCTCCTCATCTTTGATATTTTATATATATCATTCGCACATTTCACAAATAAAAATTAAGTTGACCATAAACAAGAAAATATGTAACTTGTAGCATGTTGACCACCATATTCATTTGCAATACATAAGATTGGTAAAACATTATTTGTTCAATTTCTTCCAAATGATTCGGCATGACCCATACAAAATCTTCAATCAATCCTTAAACTCTGCTCAATCTTGAATTAGTGGCGCATACCAACAACATACCTTAGTTGTCCTCAACAAAAGCATAATTTTACAAAATGACTTGAACACAACTATGCAGTAGTGGAAACAAGAACGATCTTCATGTGCTTCATACCTTAGATACTATGAGACATGTGGAGTGTCCACACAAACTCATACTACTGAACTTCACAGGTTTCTACTAGTGCAAGTATTCAAACACATGTTTTGATGACGATTAAGTATCCAGAACGAACAATATCACTCTGACACTTTGAAAGTTGAACTTACAAAGCACCAGATGACTTGAAACTTCCATATAGCATACTTTAAACATTACTGAGTATGTCTTCAAAACCACTTGACTAGAACTTCATGTGCAATGGAATGCAGATCATTCCAACAAGCCTTATGAACCACTTTGCACTACCCTAACAAAGTTTGGTACTCTGTTACTTCTAACTTTTTCTACAAAAGTATTATTGTCATGAAAATTTGGATATAACACCTTCACATCTCTATAAACTTAAATTCTTAACCACAAGACTGGATCTTACTCTACAGAAGGATGCAGACCAAAATGTTGTGTCTCTGCCTTAGAGTATACACTATGAATTCCTAAACTAAACTTCTATAACTTGTCACTGAGTGCGGTACACCAAACTGACAAAATATCATTGTAAGCATCTTGAAAACACATCCAGACATGACTACCCACAACTATATCATATTTAGGCAACACACTAACTAAATTTTCCACATCATTGCAATGTTGACCTGTACGATTAGATATCTCTGCACACTAACAATCTTCAAAGCATATACAATTCTAAGGATACTTTTGACATCAATGATAATCAAGCTTATCAAGCTGCAACAATCTCCCCCTTTTTCATTGATGGCAAAATCAATTGATGTGCACAAGTTCTCCCCCTTTGACATCAAGGGCAAAGCGTAACTAATCTTTCTCTGTACAAACAAAAATTATAGGCTCCCCCTTAATATATACAACTTTTACTCCCTCTGGGATGAAGTCCGGTTACTTCATCAACAACAAAAAAATTAATATATTCTTATCTACAGATGGTTCTACTTTGCATATATGCACAACATCAAAAAGAGAAGATATCTTACATCAAAAAATAAACTCAATTCAACTGGATGGAAAAATGTTTTGGTAAATTGTCTTGAGATGGAGCTGCTATCCCATTGTTTCTTTGCTACAGTCAGGGTCTGGACTTGACATATCAACTGCACGTATGTGTTTTTTTGCTTCCTCCAAAGAAGATGGTGCATGGTACTTTTGAGTTACCCCATTTTCTTCCGCCAAAAGTCTAGTGAGTGAGGCCAACCTTAGGCTCACTACCTCTCTTAATTGCTTTAACTGACCCTTAAACTGCACCCTTTGATCTTGCAGTTGTTGAATCTGAGAGTGCAGATTCTCCACTTGTGCCCTTATGGCACCGTCACTGTCCTGCATAAGATCATAAGTTGTAGCTACATTTGTGATCTGCACTTCAAAAGAATTGATCTGATCCTTTATGCTCTTTTTTGTAGCAGACCACTTCAGACATAAGACATACAATACTTTTGCTTCCTCCAAGCTCTTCTGCATGTCCTCGATGCATGAGTGCAGCTTGGAAAATGCACTGACACACTTTCCGGAGGCATCTTTCAATCTCCTTTCATTAATCTTTTGTTCTGCCTACTTCTCCTGCTAGGTTGATCTGACAATTTCCACAATCATCTATAAATGTGTTCTGCCATCACAGACAATCACATGTTTGAACTGAGTATTATCTGCAGCAAAGAATAAGACCAGTCCTTCTTGCAAGTCATGTATACTGTCACTGAAATCAAAATGCCATATCAGATAATTCCTAAATTGAGTAAAATATACTTTTTCTACAGCCTTTCTAAAAATGTCTCATCTTACCACAACAATAGCCCCTAATATTTTTTAGAGTAGTTTACTTATTGTAGATCTAGTAGTCTTATCTTTGCTTTGAGCATTCATGGTCTAACTGAAACATCCCTTTGGTCTTGGCAGCAAATACACTTTCTGTTGTCTTGTCATTTGTTCCAAAGAGTTTCACCTACCAATTCTTCTCTTTGCTGAGCTGATGTAGCATTCCTTCCAAATTGTTGAATCTCTGTGGGTACCATCAAATTCTCCTTGCATTGGTGCATTTTTCAGGAGTGACTGTTTCTTTTTGGATTAGATCACTTGGTTGCATGCTTGATCGATTGACCACTGTACTTGGCTTACTGATTGCATTTGGACAATTTGTCTAGAACTTGACTATTTCCATAAAATAATTTCAGCACTTAAAAGCATAATTTTTGTGGTTCAGAGGCTATTCCTATTGCTTGTCCATTAATCTGAGTTTGAGCTTTTGTGGTGGTCATTTCTCAAGGGCGAAGTTGATTCATATATAGAAATGTGTGGGAATTCTCTATCTATTATCAGACCTGAGATACAAACAAGTACTCAAATGTCTGTAGTTGCAGAACTCTATCAGACAATGTAAATATCCCTGCCTATGCCAGGGCAGTAATTGGCAGATAAATGGGGTTGAATTGTATGGTTTAATGCTTCATAAATAATTTAGTTCTATTTGTGAAACATAAAATCCCTTTAAATTCCCTTGAGAAATTGTTTTTCCCTTTTGTGGGAAAGGCATAATGGCACACAGACAATCACATGTTTGAACTGAGTATTATCTGCAGCAAAGAATAAGACCAGTCCTTCTTGCAAGTCATGTATACTGTCACTGAAATCAAAATGCCATATCAGATAATTCCTAAATTGAGTAAAATATACTTTTTCTACAGCCTTTCTAAAAATGTCTCATCTTACCACAACAATAGCCCCTAATATTTTTTAGAGTAGTTTACTTATTGTAGATCTAGTAGTCTTATCTTTGCTTTGAGCATTCATGGTCTAACTGAAACATCCCTTTGGTCTTGGCAGCAAATACACTTTCTGTTGTCTTGTCATTTGTTCCAAAGAGTTTCACCTACCAATTCTTCTCTTTGCTGAGCTGATGTAGCATTCCTTCCAAATTGTTGAATCTCTGTGGGTACCATCAAATTCTCCTTGCATTGGTGCATTTTTCAGGAGTGACTGTTTCTTTTTGGATTAGATCACTTGGTTGCATGCTTGATCGATTGACCACTGTACTTGGCTTACTGATTGCATTTGGACAATTTGTCTAGAACTTGACTATTTCCATAAAATAATTTCAGCACTTAAAAGCATAATTTTTGTGGTTCAGAGGCTATTCCTATTGCTTGTCCATTAATCTGAGTTTGAGCTTTTGTGGTGGTCATTTCTCAAGGGCGAAGTTGATTCATATATAGAAATGTGTGGGAATTCTCTATCTATTATCAGACCTGAGATACAAACAAGTACTCAAATGTCTGTAGTTGCAGAACTCTATCAGACAATGTAAATATCCCTGCCTATGCCAGGGCAGTAATTGGCAGATAAATGGGGTTGAATTGTATGGTTTAATGCTTCATAAATAATTTAGTTCTATTTGTGAAACATAAAATCCCTTTAAATTCCCTTGAGAAATTGTTTTTCCCTTTTGTGGGAAAGGCATAATGGCAATGTGGTTGTGTGGTAGACATAGACTGAATCACACTGCATGTTTTCCATATTCTAATCATAATCATAAATTGCCTTGCCATCCACTGCTTATCAAGGAGACACTGTACACTCTGCTTACTAGACATAACCTCTTGAATGTATTCTGAAGAACACATTTTTAGTCGAAGAGATTGAATTTTTGTGGTTAAAGAATTGATTTCATTGTGGAAACTCAAGTTAAAATTTGAAAGAGACATCTAATATAGAATTCTAAGTTGCGATTCTTGGTCTCCATAATTGACTTCTAGTGTGGAGGTGGTTTCCAAATAAGTGGATTTCTAAGTTTTGACTCTTGATCTTTCATAAGTAGTTTCTAGTATGATTGCTTGAGAGATGCTGATATTAATCTCATTGTTATGTTCACAAGAACTTGTATTGATCTCATATTGATGATCTTATAAACAGAATATTTGTCAACGATTAACAAGATAAAAAAGAATGTTGGTGAGGTTTGGATTCAAGCCTCTTTGAGAGTAGGTTTGGCTGTTCCTTTGCCATAAGTTGGTTGTTTGTCTCTCAGGAAGCCTAATCAAAGCCTGTTTCTTTGTATGTTTTGATTTCATATTATTTGATCTCTTTTTTGCTATTCAAGATTTCGGATTCCTTTCAAAATCCCTATTTCAATTCATAGCTCCGATTAAAAATGTTTTTCTAATAAAAATAATATATAAAGAATGCACATTTACATAAAAAGTGGCAGAAGCCACATAAGCTTGATTTCTAGATAAGCCTAAAACTATGTGAGAATTTGATAGATTCGCTCGAAGTTGGGGGTCTTTGGCTTGTGAATGAATAATCTACACGTAAAAATTACAGACAAAATTCTCACATACTGTAATTCTTTCTTGTCTTTTCCTCCGACGGCTCTTATATGAAGATGGATACAATTGAATTAAGAAATATGAGTATCCTCACAATGCAGTCATACTGTCACACCATATGTGAATTTGCTAGCGTACTCCAGCGTAAATTGCGGTAGCATGGACAAAGCACGTGAACTGTTTGACAGAATGCCTCAAAGAGATGTGTTCCTTTTAACCGCGAAGTCTGCAGGATATGCAAAAGAATGTATTTATGGAAAAGGCTTTAAAAACTTCAAGCAATTACATTTGTCAGGCGTAAAGCCAAATTCCATAATATTTGTAGAAACAAACATATGACAAACGTTGTTTTCATAATATTTTCTTCCTTTTATTTTTTTCATGATAGCCTTTTATGCATATAATTTTGCCTCTTGCATGATATAGGTATGTTTCTAGATATGATTGTCAATATTTAAGGTATGTTTATGGCATAATCTTTTGGTTAATAAATAAATAAATTATTTATATAGTTAAATCTTATAAATTCACCTCTAACATATGACCAACATCATATTAATATTTTATAAGATAGAAAATTTTATAAGTTGGAGTCTTATAAACGTTATTTAGGATCATCTACATTAGATATAATCTCTAATGAATATAATGTTCTAACAAAAGCCTTATTAGATGCTAGATATCCATGCAAACCTAAAAGTTGTGGCTCCACCAAAGAATGCTACAATAATTGATGTGGATAGTGTGGGTAATACTATTCAAACAACCAATGACTCCCTTCTTGATAAATAATTTCAAGGTCTCAACCTATTCGATGATATGGGTCTCAAAAATTATTGTACCAATAAAGATGAAGATATTATGCCTCCTAAGCTATCTTAAAAACACACAAATCAATTATATAATATCTTCTAAATGTATTTTGATAGTGTCTAGAGTTGGATTGGAGCTAGAGTTAGTGACATGCTCATTTCTACCTTTGGGAGTTAGAGCTTGCATACATTTTGATTGCAATTCAACTACAATAATCAAAGGAAAACCTTGTGTGATCTAATTTATATCTAAGATCAAAGGAAAACCTTGTGTGTAGAAACAAGGCCATGGATCAACACAAATGGAGATAGGTTTGTATCCATCAAGTGCTCATTATGCAAAATATTTATAGAAGATGTAGGCCATGAGAACAACATGAGAAATATGTTATCCTTTAGTCATTGATATTGTCTAAATGATCAAATTATTATAGAGGATATGGTAGGAAAGCACATCCCCATGATCAAGTAGGAAGAATGCATTTGTCTAGTTTTCAAAAGAACTTTGAAGTAAAAATATATTAATATGCAAAATGATATGACTGGGCTCACTTTTTTTTAGACAAGTTTACAAAATCTATAATCAAGTGTATTTATAGAATAGGTTTTTATCTAAGCCTTTCAAAAGTACTAAAAAGTATCACATGAATGTACAATATGCTGCATATGTGGCTAGGGTTGTGTGAAATGTGAGAACCACATGGATCTAGTTGGTTGGAATAATCATTTAGAGTAGATATGGGCATATATGTTTGGTTGGGAAAAGGATTTGAGACCCTCTTCCTAATTGTTTTTGATTGGATTAAAGATGACCTTAAGAACCACTTTGCTACAAGCCTAGTCGGGAGAGCCAAAATGGTGGATAAGAGATTTAATCCAATGTTTATGTGTGGTGTGTGATGATGGAATGTGACTGTTATGATTGGTAATTGACTAATTTCTAAAATGCAATGATCTAATTATGAAAACTATGAAAATGCAATAGTCTGTTATGATTTTTAATAAATTGATTGAAGAGAGACAAAATTCGGATCCAAAAATGTAGAGGGTAGACATAGAGGAACCTAGAATTTAAATTCGATGTATATCTAGTTGGTCTAGAGAATTCTATGCCCTAGAAAATCCTCCTTTATTTGTAAACTAAAAATGCAAGCCCGAGGTCCATGGTCTGTAGCTTAGATATCCTCCGGGTTTTGTTGTCAGAACTTCATCTGTTAGTGAAAAATGCAGATTCTATGACTTGTAGGGTTTTGATGCATGAATGGAAAAGTAGCCTTCAATCTTCCTCCAACTCACTTCAGATATGCAATCTATACACATAAGAGGAGAGGAAGGGTTGTGCCATATAGGGGCTTGCCTAAGTCAAACCCCATCTTGGTATTTATACCTCCACAATGGAAAATTATGATAAAAAGAGAGTGTATCCTTGGTTGGATAGAGGCTAATTGATAAATAAGTAATGAATTGACAACCTTATTGAAACTCACCACTCAGATATGATCTCCTTGATGGACCAAAGTCATGCTCATCACCTTCAAGGATCACATTTTGCTTGACTTGAATTTATTTGATCACCTATAAGTGTTAGTTCACATAAACAAAATGCATACAAACATGAACACAAACTCACATAACATAAGACATGCTACTTGAATGATGAAATATTGTAATAATCTTGATAATTATGCTCTTGATTGCTCTTGAATTCTCAATTATGCTTCTCCAAATTTTCTAGGACTATTGTTAGGATTAAAATGGTGAAAATAATTTTTATTTATATATGCAATTATTCTAATTTCCTGAAAATCAAATACCGATAGCCAACATTTGAAATTGGAAATTAAAATAATAAATTACTGAAACGCATATTTGAATTTAGAGCCAAAAATGTTGGTCTAGGGCATAGTGTTCCCTAGACTAGATCCCTCCTTTTTTGGGATCAAAGGTGTCAGGGGAAAAATATTAAATGCATATTTTGATTTCTCATATTTGGTTTTCTAATAATATTTATAAAAATAGACAGTTAATACATATTAGGTCCAAGCACATAGGAGGAGAGCTAAACCTAGTGTAAAATTATCAATGCTGATAATTTTTTATGCTATAATATGTTAGATGGATTTGGAGCTAGGATAAATGTATTGGTGTAGGTGAATGTGATGCCCATGTATAGGTCATGCACAAGGTGGAAAGGATTGTACAAGAACTCACAAGTCCATTGTCAAAGTTGAATTGTATACTTATAAATGTATGTGGTCTAATTGAAGAGTGTGCACACAAATGCCTTGCCAAATGACCTGCTTTGAAAAGAACCTGAATTTCCGCTCTCTTTGGTTGACAACTTTGATAATGCTTAGAGTGCACAGTTTATGATCATAGATGGACAGTTGAGGTTTTACCTTTCATACAATCTTCAACTCGTTACCCTAATTGGATAACTCTTTATCCCTCTGAAGTCTCTCTCTCTCAGGTCTCACTCCCTCCCACGTGACCTAGACTACTCTATCTAAGTCCAATCCCCTCTCTCAGGTCTCTTTCCCTCCCACCTAGGTACCTAAATAAATCTATCTCACTCCAACCCCATTTCTCACTCTCCCTCTCTCTCTCCCCACCTTTGGTCTTTTTGTCTCACTTTATCTCCCTCTATTAGGTCGTTATCTTCCTCTCTCTGTCTCTCTCTCTCAAGTCTCTCCCTCCTACCCCCTCTCCCTCTCTTAGGTCTCTCACTCACTCCCTCTATCTCT
>VDFB02161846.1:0-13760 GCA_007258455.2 Sequoia sempervirens
GGTTGGTTAAAAGCTGCGGATGACTATAGAGAATATTTTTCATGGCTTTAGATTCCAAAACCCACCCGGAGTCACGAGAATATTCACGAAGATTCCCATCGACCATGAACCCATGCCGACACTGTGACGTCCTAAACTACCGTCAATTTATGCGGGTTTTGAAGAATATTCTATGGCTGGATAGCATATTCTTTTTCGATGGCCATCAAACTGTCAAATTTAACTTATTGTTTTTCCAACATCAGCAATATGTCATCAATGACGTCAGCAAGTGCATTTGAAAATTTTCTACCCCTCATGGATGAGCTTTCTGATTTTGCAGTCCAAGTTTAAAGGCTCATAACTCTGTCATTTTGGCTCCTTTTTTAGAGTAATTTATTTTTATTTGGGATAATTTCTCACACTCTTCACAGTGGTGCAATCAATTTTTGGTTTTGGTGTCTATTTTTTCCAGAAATTGCATATTCTCATAGGTGTTGTTGCTTCATCCTCATTTTTGGAACGGAGCTCATATCTTGCTCCTCACGGTAACATTTTGGGTCGCGAGTTTTTTGAGAAAGTGCATTGGCCTATGTACTTCTAGGTGGTATGATCAGATTGATCTCATTTGTATACCAAAAAATTGTACTTGATTTTGTGGCCTATTTTGGCATTTTCATGTACCAAGATCAAAGACCACTTCGATGTTTTTGGAAAGTGGCAATTGTAAACACACTACTCATAAAGTTCCAAGCTCATATATTGTTGGGGGGTTCTTTGATTGAGTGAATTTGGGGGGGGGGGGATTCTTCGTATGGTTGTGGTTGCATTCCTCTTGATTTGTGTTCTTGTTTCATCATGGAGCCATCTACAATACCACTTCTAACACCTTACAACTATCCTAAATGGAAATAAAAAATTAACAAATTGCTAAGAGTAAAAAGATTGTATAGGATAGTTCATGGGCTTGATGGTGAACCAAAAGATGATGCAGCTAAAAAGAATAAGTGGTTGAATAGTTGTGAAGAAGCAATTGGCTATTTGTGCTTGTATGTCTCTCCTGAGTTGTTGTTTCACATTGAGAATTTGGATACACCTATGGCTATGTGGACTACATTATCAGACTTATTTGGGAAAGAAGATGAAATTCAAGGACATTTGTTGGAGAATGAATTAATCAGTCTCAATCCATGTAATTTTGACAACATACAGGACTTCATCACCAAATTCAAGTCACTAAGAACATAATTGAAGGATTGTAAAATTGATAAATCAGATACACAATTGATCTTAAGTGTTCTTTCAAAGCTAGGACTTGAATATTCAGTGTTTGTGTCTACTTTCTATGCTACCAAGAATTCCTTTGGGAGTGAGTTTAAGATGCCTTCCTTTGAATATTTTGCTATGCAACTCACTACAGAGCAAGATAAGCTTATTCAAATGGGTACTTTGAAGTCTTCAAAATCACATGCCTTGGTTGCAAAGGATGAGAAGTCTTCAAGTGGCAAAGGAAAAAAAAAGAAAAAGCCTAAGAAGAACACACAATCCACATCAAATTCCACAGAAGAACATAAAGATTCATCTTCAAAAGAGAAATCATCTAAGAAGAAGAGGCATTTTTGTGCATATTGCAAGAAGGATGGACATGATGAAAATTATTGTTATATAAGAAGGATATTGATGAGTTGAAACATCTTCTCAAAAAGAATCACATTGATTTACCTTCTAAAAAATGTTTGAATCTTCTTCTCCCTTCTACTTCAAAACAGTCTAAAAAGGACAAAGGTCAAGCATCTACATCAAGATATAAAGGACAAGCTCTTTGTGCTCTTTCAGGTCCAAGATCAGGGAGATGACTTCTAGATTTGGGAGCATCTCATCATATGGCATCTTCACAGTCTATATTCTCTTCATTTCATCCTTGTACTACATCTCCTATCTTGATGGGAAACAATGCATACATGAGTGTAACAAGGAAGGGATCTATTAGTTTTGGGGACAACACTTTTTAGGATGTCTCGTGTGTTCCTCATTTGATGAACAATCTTATTTCCATATATCAGATTACACATGGTGGAGATGGGAGAACTGTGGAGTTCACACTTGATTTTGTCTTCATTCGAGACTTGGAGAGTTGAGAGATCATTGCTATTGGGGTGGTTGATCATTCATCTGGTTTAATGCATGGATTTTGATTAAATTGATGACCTTGTTCTATGACTATTAGATCCTTATATATGGACCATGATTTAGAACAAACATTTGGCTGCATGAACTTGGAATTTTCACATGAGATCAATCAACCGAGCTATGTATCTCATCTCCTCCACCTACTATTGTAGGTGATGATGCTTGTGATTCCATAGTTTGGGTTCCTTGTGATTCAGTGCAACAGGACATAGATTGTCTTCCAGATATGGCTACTTTGGATGGCTTCTTGACAGGTATTTCAGATTTGTTTGTGGAGCCTCATCTTACAGATTTGAAGGACACCATTGATGACATTCATCTTCTCTTTGAAGGAGAAGAACCTTCTTGATTGTTGTGAAGCAACCTTTGACCCTCTTGTTCATTTCTCTACATGATCATTCTTTGGAGATTAGCGTTAGTATAGATACTAGGCTCTTTGTTCGGAAGGAAACTTCTTTGTCTTGAGGGGATACATTTAATCTTTGGATCATGTTCTACATTCTTCTCTACTAGATGTTGGATTGTCCTCTTCAATAGTGTGGCCTAGAATACTGTTTGGAGTGTGTCGGCTTTGGCATCAACATGGAGACACTTGAGCATGCTTCAGAGACATCATCATCCATCATCCATATTCCTGATATCCTGTATACATCCATGGTTTTTTTTCTTCCTAAGGGGAGGAACGTTGTTTGGCGAGATTGGATCATCTTCAACATTCAATGTCGAGCTTCTACCATCATTGCAGGAGACTCAACATTGAGGGGGGGCTGCATTGTCTCTCTTCTACTTCTCTCTTATGGGGGGGGTCTTTTTCCTCACATGGGGTTTTTACCTTCTCATTCATCATTGAGAGTATTTCATTTTTTGTATTTCATCTCTTTTGGGGAGGAGTTTTTTCCCCATTGGGTTTTCTCCTTTTCTTCGTTTGTGAGATATTTCATTTTGCATTGTACATGGGTACCTAACATGGCCTAGTAGCCGGGACCCATCTTAGTGTCATTTGCATAATAATCCACTACTCCCTAAGTTGCACTTAAGGGGGGGTGTTGGTTTAAATAAAGTCTTGTACCTAGTTAATTCATTACTAGGGGACTTATTTACATCTTAGTTAAGTTTACTTAGGTCCTAGGAAGGAATCTTTCTAGAAGATGTTAGTTGTCATTAGTTGTTATCTTATCTTTGACAAATAATACATGTGAACCTAGGTAAGTGTGATTATTTGTCTCATGTCATATGATTAAGACACTTGTCATAATCCTATGACATCTTGCATTTCACCTTGGCTATATAACCAAGGGGTCTCTCATTGTATACAACAATCATATCTTTGACATTGAATACAAATTATTCTTGTCATATTCATCTCTTTCTTTTTTTTCTTTCCATTTGGTCCATAGATCTTGGCATCCATAGCCAATTCTAACACTTTTCTTTTTCATTTCCTTCACATGATGTAGCCTTACTTAGAAAGATATGACTTGGCATAGGGGATTTCCAAGTTGGCTCGCATTTCTTCTTTTTCTTTGCATTTTTCATTTGGTACTTTAAAGTAATTGCTCATAGAACGATGTGTAGCAATTCCTTTAAAGTGGGGGCATACATTGGCATTATCATTTTCCATTTTTTTTCCTTTTCTTGGTTCTTAGTGCAGCCTTGTTACTTCATACAATGCATTTTGTTGCTTTGTGGTTGACATTGGGTGTAGTGTCCTTCATGAGCATGATCTATCTTAGCATATTACATTCCTCTTGGTGGCTTGATGTGACACACTGCATCCTCTAAGTTGCAAATTTCCTATTCTTTGATTGGTCCTCTCTTGGAGACATTAGATACAATGTTCCCTAAGTTAAAGACCTCACATGAACTAAACAAGACTAATTTGAACATCTTTTGCATGTTACATTTTCCATTTGTAATATAGCCACCTTGCATAACACAACTTCCATTCTTGTAGTTCCATTGTGTTTGTTCATGAGCTCCAAGTATACAAAGTTTTTCTTGTCTCGTGAAGCTCAAAATGTCATTTTATTTTGTGGTACCTTATTAAAGTTATCAAGAGGTATAACTTTGGTATGGTTGAGTGGGAATCCCATTTTGAGGCATGAATTTTCCCCATAGCCACCTACTTGTGTGTGAGTGCATACCAGCCATGAGTGTATGTTTCTCACCTTTTTGGCCTTCTCACCCAGCAAACAGCCATGAGTTTTGTCGCCTCAGAGTGAGTATGCATTTCTTTTTTATGGACAAACAACCTACATCTGATCCACAACAAGATGGACAAATGATTGAAGCTTGATCCGACTTTCTTTCCTTTTGACTTCTTTCTTTCATTCTTTTTCATCATTCTCTTGTGTGTTCCTTTGTGACAATGTTTGGTTTTCCATGAGATCTTGATCTTGGGGGCTTGATCATCCCTCTTGATTGTTGTTGTCTCATCTCACCAAGCATATGTGCATTTAGATCCCTCTCGATGTGCATGTTGGGCTAATTTAGTGTGAGTTTAAAGAAAATTCATCCTCTCACTAAAGTGGGGGCTTAATGTGTCACCAAAAAATGTATATTTGGACATTTTTATACTCACTTGAGTCTCTCTCATGGACTTTGGCTTTATTTTTCCTAGATTTAATGTTGTAATGTGGTCAACACATTCACATTAGGTTTTGGACCCTTGAGAATCATTAAGAATTCTAGGATTTCTTGTAAAAGTGTTGTAACCCACTTTCACACTTTTCTAGGATCCTTTCATTATAATTCACTTAAATAACCCCTTTTTATCACTTACCAAGTCTTATTTCAAAGTGTTGTAAAGATTTGTAACAAACTCTCACACTTTTCTAGACTTGTCATCAATAATTCAACCCTTTCTTATGTTTAAATGACCCTTTAATGCACTTTTCGACCTTACTTAAGTGTATTTTTGAGAATATTCCTATTAAAACTTATTAAATACTTTAATCCCTGACACCTAGTAAAATTGCCCAGGTGGGACCAAGTCACCACTTGGGGTGACTTAGTCCCACTTGGCACAAAAATCAAAATAATTTTAATTTTCTAGTGGGATTTTATTCTCTTAATCTTGAATCCTAAAGACTTAGCCAATGTCTTATGCTCAGACTCAAAGGTTGATTTGACCAACTAACAAGATTAATTCAAAGACTGAGATCTTCTGCACTTCTAGCTCTGTAGAACCAAGGTGGGTCAACCTATACAATGTCTAAAACTTAATTCACTCATACACACTAACATTGCTTTTTATAGCAGATAAATCCCAATGTAAATACACCAATAAAGTATTAACAACTTCAAATCTAGCTAAATTCTGGGTATATCAACACTTAATCAGTAATTGGGAAGTAGGACTCAACACCAAACAACATGGATTTAAAATTATTTTGAAATTAAATGGTTTCGAGATGCATTAAGTTGAATAATAGACTAGTGCCTAATTCTAGTCCATGGAGTCAAATTCATAAAGAAAATTCATCAACAAATAGACTTCAACCAGTAGATTTATAGTTGCTAATGTATTACATCAACATATCCTCTCATATTGTCAATCAAACTCTTCTTATTAGATCCAACCTGCACACTTAAATCACAATCACCTGCTCAAAGCATTTTAACCATTTCATTGAAACATAACAATGAATAGATAAAAAAATCTCATGAAATTTGAGATGACAAACTTAAAGATACTCTATATTATTGAATTCATATGACTAAATGTGTACAAATGTGGAGGAAATTTGAAGACATTCATGAATGTGGAAACACTTTAAAGAAATTTATGATTTATTTGCACAAACTAGCTGATATTTGCTCATGAAATCAGAATTTACAGCTTACAAACTCTGCTAATGACTTAGAACATAACATTTTCTATCTACACAGCCTCACACAATAATTTAGAACCCTAGAACAATGAGAAGAGAAGAGAATAAATAGAAAACAAAAGCAGCCCTAAAACTGATCCGTTGAAGACACATGGCAACTTCTTCCACCATTCATCAACAACAAGAAAAGCATCTCTCCTCACTCTTCAGCAATAGAATTTTCCTCCCAATTTTCCCTTTGCACCAAGTTGTTAAGCAACTGAGAAATTTCTCCATGTGAGGAATTTCAATCATTTTACCAACTGCTAGAAAATGTCTCTCTTCCTGTGAAAAATATTCACTTATGCTCTTTGCTGCACTTTATATTTCCCAACACAAAATATTTAATCATAAAGTTACCCCTTTGCACTTAATGTTTTGAAATTTTTCATTTTAAAACATTCATCTATTTTCACCTAGGTTTTAAAATATTTTTCCTTTCACCTTTCATGGGAAAAATACATTTCCCACATTTTCATTTCAATGAACCCAACACAAAAATTTCACTTTCATCATGCCTTTTAACTTTTACTCTATGCTCATTTTCTTTTCACATTTAAAATATTTAACCTTTTTTTTTGAAAGAAAACCCATTCAACTTTACGTGGGAAAAACATTTAACTTTAAATGTTCTCCCAACTAAAATATGATGTCCCTTAATATTTTATCAAACTCTTCAAAATTTTAAATCCTTTGCCCATACATTTAATTCATCTTAGGGCCCACCACTTGGCCACTTCTCACTCATCCCACAAGAATTAAAGGGCTTACAATTTCAATCCATGAGACAACAGGGAAGGAAAAATATTCTTTAATATTTTCATTTCCCTCAATTTCTCTCACCGGGCCCACCAACATGGTCTTTCTCAGGAAACATTTTAATTTTAAAAAAAATTCTTTGAAAGCAAAATGAAAATCTTTAAAACAAACCATCCAGCATATTAAATTATACCCATGTCTTCCAATTTTCTGGGGCCACCAGTGCCACATGGCACAATTTTGTTGACCTCAGTAGGGTTAACCAGTGAGCACTTTAGACTAGAGAGCCAAAGAGCAAGGGTTGTGATCTGGCTACATCCATCTTCTTTTCTCCATCATTTATTTTCATTTTGGTCTCCTTTGTTACCCATTTTTCCCTAACTTATCTCTTTGTTCATTCAAGCCCTGCAACTCATGGTGACCACCATTAGCAATGTAAACATTTCCTCTACAAATATTTGATGCCATCAAGAAACCCCTCCAGATGAGTTTGACATATATTCAATATAGGAGCTAGCTACCCTTCCTTCTACTCTATTGCATTTGTTTAAGAGTTTATGAGGACTTTACATTGAAACCAACAACATATGTTCTTTTAGCTTCAACATAGGATGCTTAGTATTCTTTCCCATCCCATTTGCAATCAGCCATCATGAACCATATTCATGTTGTTTTGCATTGCTTCAGCCAATTTTCTTATTCCCATCCCGAGGTTTCACACCTTCAACATGGACCTTAGTGATTTTGAATTTAAGGAATTCCTCTGGCGTGATGGCTTCATCGCTAGCAGCACAACACTTTTTCATTTTGCAGCTTGAAGTAGATTCTTATTCAGTTGGTGATAGGTCCCCCTCTCCATCTTCTGTTTCCTTGAAATTATTTGAAGTCTTTTTTAATAGATCCATTGTGCATGCACCTACAATAGTGGCACTCCTATTTCATTTGCAACTCATATTTGATTTTAGATTTATGAAGCTTTTCAACAAATGCAATTTGTGTGTACCCTGTTCAATTGGTACGAGCCCTCTCATGATGTGTGATTTGGTGGATATCCATTGCATTTGTTAGAGAGTTTCTAACATCTTTTCAACAATTCCATTTTGTGCACTTGCTGCTTGTTGTCTTCTTTGCTTCCAACCTTTTGAAGCTTTTTCAACAAACCCATCTGATGTGTAGTCATGACCAAAATGCATTTTCTTAAAATTTTCTGAGTCTTCAATGAATCCAATTTTGTGCACCCTCTTCTTCATGCTCTGATGGATGCCCGTACTCTGCACCATTTTTTGTGCACCCTCCAAGCATTGGTTGCATTTATTAAAAGGTTTCTAAAGTATTTTCAACAAACTATTATGGCATATGCTACCAGGCCACAGTTTTCAATCACTTGGCATAGGCTAATCCCACCTATTTTGGCCACACCCTTCACTCTCTGCATTTGTTGAAACATTTCTAAGAGGATTTCAGTAAATCCATTTTGTACTCAATTACAATGGTGTTTGCTAGAGGGTTTCTTTACTGGGATTGGCCCATTTCATTTGCCTTGGATTTATAAAAACTTTCAACATATACATTTTTTGCTTATCCTAGCACGTGGCACCCACAGTCTCTAAGGTCATTGCAACAAATAGATTGTGTATGCACAAAAATTACCTTGGCATCCCTTTGATGGTTGTCCCAATTTTTTTCTTTTAATTTCAATCATTCATTGTTTAATTCATTGTCATACTTTAGAATGATCTTCTCTCGAAAGGCACAATGGTCGCCCTTTGTTCTATTTGATTGAAATGTACATGGTGTGGCCCCTTCTTAAGCTCTACCCCAAATGGTAATATAAAGCAAAGATGTTCCCCTCTTAGTTGTAAAGTAGACATTGCCTGAAATCTTTCCTCTACTTCAAAAAACATTTTATGCATATTTGACAATTACAACCTTCACCAGGATGATTTCTCTCTAAAGAAACCACTTGAAAATATTGCATGCTTACATATGCTTCCATATAATCTGGGACACATAAACCATGCTATCGTGATAAAATATTAGTCTTTTCAATATCATGAAGCTGATCAAACAACCAAGCAAGATTAAAAGTGTTGCAACTTTGTTCCCATCGTAGGTTCAAATGGAGCACCACCCTCACCATCAAGCTATGAGAAATATCTTAAGTTTCCTCTAACTTATTATGACAAATGAAGTAGACCCTCCACATACTGAGCTATTCAAAAAAAATTTCTTAAAGAGGTTACTACAATGCAACATTTTCAATTTCATGTTGTGCAATGCATGTCAGGTACCCATGTGGGCCTGACTAAAAAAAAATTGTTTTCAAACAAATTTTACCCTAAAATGATCAAAGACAACCTCTAAATGCTTCTTGAATGAATCTGGTGTGAAAATTCAAACTAGGTTGCCATGAAAATTTGCTTTCTGACCCTTTTGCAAAATGGTGAAAACTGGCCAAGTAGGCTCCAGAATCACCTAGGGAAACTAGACAAATGACCTCATGGAGCCATGTAAACTTACAGGCATGTAGAAATTTGGTCTAAGAATGGAGTGAAAAATATGGCTTGGAGAAACAGATTAGGAGGAAAAATTTATTAACTATCAAAGTTGCTCAATTGAACATTTTGCAACAATCAGTTGTTCAGAGCCAATTAAAACTCAAAAAATCACCTCGTTGAAAAAATAGCAAATGTACTCTTGGTGAGCTGACACTATACATAGTAGATCATTTTGGTATAGTGAGCTCATGCGTAAGAGGGATTGGATTCAATAATCATATATCAAAAGATACTAAAGGTCAAAATTGACCACCCTAAAAGGTTTCAGAAAATGGAGGTCCAAAACTAAAGAAATTGCATTTGGTTTTGATCTGTTAAAAATAGAAAATCAAATAATGAGGCTCTAAAACTTGATATGGGAATTCATTTTGGTATGGATAATTTGAAGAAACACTCATTTTGACATGACAGTCATCTAGTTGCAAAATCCAAGCTCAAACGGGAGGTTACTTTGCAACACAAAAAGTTTACAAACAATAGAAAAGTGCCAAAACCCTCCAGCTTCGCTTTTCAAAACCCTGACAAAACTTATCATGGGAAGCTAAAAATTGACATGTCTTCTCACATAGGTCACATGAGTGGGATTACAAAGGGATTTTGCATGAAGATAAACATACTTCAAATTATGACCCTCCAAAGTAGGTCATTTAGGAAGATTTCTCAAGTGCACTTTTGAGAGTGCAAAGGCAAAATTTTGAAATGAGCACTTCAAATTTGCAAAAATTGAGAGTGCCATTAGTGGCTCTAGCTAGGTATGTATGCCCCTTGTGGGCATAGCAAGATTCCATATCTCTGGGGAGTAGACCAAATACTGAGTCCATCGGGTGCCCTCAAACTGCTCCTTTATTTATTCTTCTTTTCAACTTCATCTAGTGACCCCAAGCCACCAAATGAAAAATGGGAGTCAAAATTTACCTTTTTCAAACACAATTCTATAAAAAGAGTTGATCTCCCTCAACTCATGTTTGCTTCTGTCAAACCACAACAACATAGGTAATTGTACTTTTGCAAACACAAGCATTAGGCTGCCATTGTGTAAGTGAAAACTTTCTCTCTATTTAGCTTTGTCATCAATTGGAAACAAAATCAAATAGGTCACATCAGTGCCACTCTCTTCATTTTTTGATTTTTGTATCAAGTGGCAACATTCAAAGATGGTGATCAAGACCATATGAAAGCATAGCTTGATCACAACCATTTGATTTATTAAACATGTTGGTGCCTCCTAATAGGAAATTACTTACAACATTATGAACATGTTCATCAACACTATGCATCTAAAATTCAGGCACACTCTCAAAATGCTGATTATCATGTGGCAACAATTCATCATATAAACCCTTCTCAAGTTGAAGACAACATTCTTTAGTATCTTGCGCATTGCTACACTCTGTGAAAACCTCTTCCAACTGACAAAAATAGCACTCACATTCTTCTATATGGCTAACACAATTAAGCTTATTCTAATCACTAGTTTGAATATCAAAGGTAAAACCATCACAAGAACTTACCAAAAGATTTGAATCATCATGAAAACTATCTACAAGTGTATTCAAAGAGATACACTCATGCATTGGAACACTCTGCAATAGTTCTTTATCATGCTAGTACTGAGAGTCATCAAAGATTTCTAACTCGTCATCATTTGTAGTCATATGGTCATCATCTGAACATAAGGTATCAACCTCTTCAGTATCACAAAGTTGCTCAATAATGAGCAATTTTGGTTCAGAAGCATAATTTGATTTCTCATTGAAATCAACATCTACATCCACATTCAAAGACTCATGACTAGGCTCATTCAAGTCAGCAAACAAAGACTTGTTCAAATCTGCATTATAATCTTCAAAACTTGGCTCATTGGATGCACAATCCTCATGGTTATCTATTACATCAACATGCACACTGTCATACTCATCATACAAAGCACTATTACCATCAAATGGTTGCTTGTGTTCATTCTCATTATCATCATCATCATCATCATCTGGTTCATAATTGAAGGGAAGATTAGAGATACATGTATCATACCTTGCATCTTGAAGATGATCATCACTATAAAAAACAATAGGAGAAACACACAACAACTAAGAATCATTCTCATGTGTACATATCTGATATTCAGTGGTCAACAAATTTGATATTTATTCATTTCTCAATAGATCATTGTTTTGATCTGTTCTTTCAACCAATTCCTCTTCTTGACCTTCATTTGAATTGGATGCATTATCAAGTTGCAAATTAGGATATCCCATGTTGTCATCATCATCAAAATCTGAGAACTCAATGGGTTGATCATAAACAAGGCTTCCCCAATCATAGGACATTGAATTGCTAATAGCATTGTTAGAAGCATTGTCACAATCCGTCATAGAGAATAGATTGTCTATTTCTTCCTTCTCACTTACTTCTGGGTTGTCATAACAACAATCCACATCTTCTTTCTCTTCAACATTGGACTGGGTGTCCTCATTGAGTTTATCATTCATAGCCTCCTGAGGATAACATAAGCATTGTCAAAGTGAAAACCATCAATGGTTCCTTCATTGCAGCTACTTTTGGCTTGTCTTTCAAACTGAAATTCATTGCATACCTCTTCACTTGCAGCTGATAAACTGATTTTCTCATGAGAATTCCCTAAATCATCAAATTCCATTGTCTCACTATGGAGACTTGCATCAAAGCTACACTCAACACATGTAGAATTTACATGATCAATAGTATCATCACATTGCTGATCACATGTCTCTTCTTCAAAGAGTAAATCCAATTGATATCCCTCATCATGTTCTTGGCTCGGAAGACTCAGCTACTGATTTTCATTTGGGTACATTTATTTTGTAAGTTGTTCAAAGACAACATTCTCATCACCTGATGATGCATCCTTCTTGTCTTCAACCTTCTCAAGCATGCACTTGTCTGAAGACCTCTAATCATTTGAACTCATGTATTTTCTGATTTCATGAACATGTTTGCCCATAAGTGAAGACAACAAGCTTTGCACATATTCATTCCTTTGTTTCTCCAAATTATCCAAGACTCTGTAAGCCATCTGCATACTCAATATTTTGAAATCTATTAACAATGCACTAGATCCTTCTTCATAAGCTTCAAAATACATGTGGATACAATCTGGAGTACTAGGTCTAAAATTCTTTGGGATTAGTGAAAGAGCAACAGCAAATCTATGAATGAAATCAATGCTTGACTCTTCTTCTTGTTTCCTAATCTACTTTAAACTTATCTCAAGGTCAGAGGGCTCTCTTGCAAACTCTTTTCTATAAGCATTCACTAGTTCATCCTAGGAAGGAATTGACTTCTCAGGAAAACTTAGATACCAATCCCAAGCTCTTGCTTCAAGGGATCTAACAAAAAATCTCATCCACATATCCTGATATCCAAATGAATGTTTCTCCATGAAGCTGGAATTTTTTTTTACATGTGCATCTCCTTCACAAACATTGTATCCATGAAATCTAGGCATCTCCTTATATACTTGAACTGATATACCCTTAGTTTTTTAATCAACTTGTGACAAATCTAATTGAGCATACAATGGATCAAATGAATTCACAAAAGGTGCATTAAATTGACAAGTAGATACAACACTATTGTCTCTTAACCCGGCTTGTGAAAACATTTGCTACCTCTCATCCATCTCTTTAAGTCCTCTTTCAAACACAACCTTCCATTCTGGCATTATCTTATGCTTATGCACTCTTGGGTTCTTGCACTTTGGGGTCTCAAATGTATGATGATTATTAGACTTTTGACACTTCTTGACAAGTTGTCTCAAAGTATCTACGGGTATGGCTATTTTATCTTGATGATCCATGGATATATGCAAATCGGGACTCAATTAATTGTGCATAATGACCACCATGACCAAATGAAGGATTACAATGACAATTTCTAACATAGTGATAACTTGGGCTTGAAATATATGAGAATGCATATGGATGGAAATCACTATGATATACAAATGCATTCTAACCATCCACACTAGCAATATCTGAGCACTAGACATAATTCTTTTAATGGAATTACAATTACACCTAACATAATAGATCCAACAAATGGGAGTGTGCAAAATCAATATAATACCCTTTCCCTTTGTTAGTGCTAATCACTCAATAGGGAATCAAAATTATTTCCTAAGATGTTCAAATATGGTTCTCATACATCATTTTCTTGAAAACCAAAGGTGAAGAATACCTAGAAATGTTGTAGTTGTTGCAAATTGTTCTGGAAATATTGTAGATCTAGAACTAATTTCACCTCTTCAATAGGTTGTTCTTGACAAAGTTTTCGCCACCTCTTCCTCTTAAAGGACTGAACTTCAAACAACAGAAGTTATTTCACATATAAGTTTATTTCTTGAGTTCCTTTCTATCAACAAAGC
>VDFB02161848.1:0-17665 GCA_007258455.2 Sequoia sempervirens
TACTACACATGAAATATCCTATTCTCTAGTTTCAGTAGATTTGAATTATAGAGATACAAGATAGAAGTGATAGAGTGATGTCTATGTTTATTAGTTTATTGTGTATAATTTGTGAGAATTTTACACCATTATATGGATGTGTGTGCCAATTGGAGGAAGATTATGAAGGTAAAATAGGGGCAGTATAAGACCATGGAAGGAAGTGCATTACATCATCTTACATTGGTAGTAACACATTTAATTTATGATTGAGCTAACTACACATCTTATATCATTTTCAATTAACATTTATCATTGGTGGACATGGATAATTGCAGATGGTGTTAAAGGGCTCTAAGCTTACATGAGATGTTGTTAATATGTTGGAATGGATATATATTGTAAATTATTTTTATGAAAAAGGTAGTGTGTAGTGGTGTGTCTACTTGAAAAATGTATATGGAAAATGATGTACAAGCAAAAAAGAGAAGTTAGGGATGTTGAGAGAAATAGAGATATCATTATAGGATATGTTTTCTTATTGATGCAGAGCTAGTTGAGTGAAATAAGATCTACATTTATTTCTAAAATATGAGGTTGAAGCCTCTTAATCTGAGTTGGTACTCAGTGATTTTGTTATATCTCAATCATAGGGGATTGGTGTCTTGCTTTATGGTTATAATTCTTATGGGTTGGTGCATACAAAATTATTGTAAGTTCTATATTATTTATGAGGCTAAATTTGGGCAATAGATCCAAGAATCTATTCTTATAGTGGTTTTCCCTTTATGGTTTTCACATAAATTTGGTGTTATCTTATGTAGATGTGTTCATTAGTTGCATTTCTATTGATTATGTTTTGAAAGTATTATGTATCCAATAGTTTAAATTAAAAAGTACTAAATACTAATTGACCCCCCCTCTTAGTATTTATGTGTCTAACAATTGGTATCAGAGCTAAGTCCCCTGGTGAATCCTAACAACTTGAGATAGATCTGGGATGCCACACATGATAGGACATGGAATTCTTTCTTCAAACAAGGTGCCACTATTTTATGGATCTAATTATGATTTCTAGAGTGTAAGGATAGAAGCCTACTTGATGGTGTTAGGGTTTGATGTTTGGAATTTTTTTGTAGATGGAACTCATGAAATTCTTGAAAATCCTCCAAGAGATCAAGAAAGAAAGGAAGCCTATGAGAATAGTGCTAAAGAAAATATTTTTTTTTATGTGAGTTATGTAGATCTAATTTTGTGAAGATAATGAACTATTAGACTACAAAGGATATTTGGTATAAACTTCATAATATTTATGAAGCTGACGATAAAGTCAAGAAAGAAAATCCTCATACCTATCAGGGATAATTTGTGAGTCTGAGGATGAAGGAAGAAGAGAATATTTCTACATATCTACTATGAGTGGATGAAGTTGTCAATACCATCAAAGGACTTGGTGAAGAATTAAAATAACCAATGATTGTAAAAATAAAGTACTTAGATCTCTTCCCACAAGATTTGATTTAAAAATTTCTCTTATTGAAGAAGCTAAAGATCTGAACACTCTAACAATGGATGAACTACATGGGATACTCACTACGTATGAGATGAGGATTGTGATTGATAAAACTTAAAAGTAAGAGGTAGATTTCAAGGCATCAAATATAAATGAAAATTTGGACTTCAGTGATGAATTAGATCTTGAAGAAGAAAAATTTGTAAAGAAGTTAAAGAAAGGATCTAAAAAGTAAAAAGGCATGTTAACATTCAAATGTTTCAATTGAGGTAAAATATGTCACTTTGTTCTAAGTGTCCTTTTAGAGGAGTTATTGATGAAGAAAAAGAGTATAAGCCCTATCAAAAGAGCTATAAGAAGTACAAGAATAATAAGAAGAATTACCACAAGTATAAGAAAAGCTTCTACTCTGAGGAAGATAGCTATTCATTTGAAGAATGTGATCATTATACCTCCAAAAGTGAAAGTGAAAGATAGGATTGTTGAACACCCAAAATATTGAGGGGGGGGGGGTGAATCGGCATTCTACCAAACCATTTAACTACTAACCATTCAATAGTTAAAATATATCTAACTACAACTGTAAGAAAATACATGAAAGGAATCATAACACCACATGACACATGAAAACCAATATTTTTATGTGGAAAACCCAGAATGGGAAAATCCATAGTGAGGATTAGCTCGCAATATGTTATAATCGATTATAAGATATTATAGGGGCACACTACCAGGACACACTATCCTTAAAAGGCTCATAGCCTAAAATGATTACAAAAAGAAGAGTGGTTCACTACCAAAAAGATGAACTGATAAATACACCTTCTATTTGTTGAGTTCAATTCCAATTAAGCTCTAGAATACAAAATCCTACACAAGTTTGTAGGTTCACAACAACTACCTACAAATTTAGCACAATATCACACTATTGCACATCACTACTTATTACTTGTTGCATATCACACATAGTTATCTCTATCTTCAATAAAAAATGTTTCATATATACTATTATAGACCTACATACATCAATTACATTGCCCTAATTGAGTGTATACATAATTGATTCAAAATAGCTTATCATCTCAGACCAAAAACTTCTTTTGTGCTAAAAAAAATATGAAAGGCATAGATTAGGTTAGCCTACAGCTAAGAAAGATCTCTTTAACCATCCATGAAGCATGCACTAGTTATCCATGTTGGCTAGAAGAATATATAAAGCATGTATGTTGAACTTCTGTCATTTATATCTTTCAGCCCATTCAAAAGAAATTGCTCAAATCTTGTCCATAGATGCAATTAAGAGTCCTAAATAACATATTGAAACCACATAGGTTGATATTTTAATATGAACAATTCTATACCATATTACTGAATTAGAGTAACAAAAGCACTGTTTACTGGATAGACAGAAACTGTCACCAAACAATGTTGGCATCAAGGACAACACATCAGAGGGATTCTTCTTCATTCTTCCAAAAATCTCCCCATTTGTCATTGATGGAGACATGTGCCAAAAATGGATCTTCAATAAAATACTGTCTTCATTCAAGCTATGCGAGCTCCCCCTTTCGACTGTACACAAAACTATACAAGAATTATCCAAAACCAAAGTTTCTCTACAATAGTATCTTCTCCCTACATAGAACCTTCTCCCCCTTTGACATCAAGGACAAAGGGTGTGTTGATGATAAACTTGAAAAAAAAAATGTAAGAAATATTTAATTGGAACTAGAGGCACCCTCTAATTCCTTGAGAATAGCCTCCCAAGTAGGTTTTTCATCATCCCATATCCCTTTTGCTCTGGAAAGTATTTTATGCAAATATTATAGTTCTACTAAGCATTCTACTCCTTCTTTAGGAGTGGATGGATTAAGATTAATCTTTTCTAGTTTCTCTACATCCACCAAGGCACTTGATATAGGAATGTTTCTTGACATTACAAGATCTCCAAGTTGTCCAAACCACCTCATTACATCTTATTTTTACCTTTGTAAAATGAAAAACTTGTTCTACAAGTCTACTATAGAAGTCTAGGTAGTATAGCTTCTATCATCTACAATTTTGTAGGCTCTAGAGGCATTGGAAAGTTGAGACTATATTGAGTCCATTAAGTCTTTGATGCTTCAAGTGGCATCTAGCCACTGAATGCAATACATAATCAGTATCTAGGCTTCCTCTTCACAATCCTTTACCTCTTTCAGACATTGTAACAGCTTGTAGTGTGCAAAAGCACATTTATCCTACAATACAAGTAACCATTTCTCCAAAATTCTTGACTCTTCCTCTTTTTTAGTCTACTTCTTAAGGCTCGAGGTATATTCCTTAATTGAGTCAACAAAGAACTTTAAGTTTTCAATAGGAGCTAGGGAATCATCAATTGTGGCATTGAGAGTTGTCTCCTGCAAATATTTAATAGCATCATTTATGAATTTATTCCCTTTATGATAGGTTTCAAAAATTTCCTGTGTACTGGAGTCAAGAAAAAAACCAGAAATCTTTATCCTTTCAACTAGTGAGATCTTACTCATATCAACATAGCCTAGATGTGATGGAAGTTGAATCAACTATGGTGGTAGTATAGGCTGAATCTTTGTTTTTCTTTTCACAAGACCCTTAAGAGTATTTCTCGATGATTCTCTTGGTGGCTTTGATGGATCAGTAGTATTTGATGATTCTTCTTCACTTCTTCCAACCTCTATTTCTTCCTTATTTTCTTTTTTCTTTTCCTCTTCTTCTTCTCTGAAGGGTTTTCTGATGGTTTTTCTTTGTTTTCTTCCTCCTTGTCTTAATAATATTTTCCATCTTTAATTTTCTCATCTTTGTTTCCTTCATCTTCATTTTTCCTTCTTCTTTCATATTCTCATGGTGTTCTTTTGGATTTTTATCAATATCACTTTTATGTTGATCTTTAGTGTGTGTATATTGGGTGATCCCACAATACCGGTTTACAATTTTTGGTCAAACTAGACACTGAACTGATTTTTCCTAACTAAATCTTCACTTGCAGACACTTATAGCGGTTAAACCGTGAGGAATTTGAAGATGATGTAAACTAGTGATTTGTGAGATTTTTACTGTAGATTCTAAATATATTTCTTTTCAATTTTTTTGGAATCATATTTCAATTCTTTTTCCATCTCCTTCAAAACTATTTTTTTTTTTCAGTAAACACCATTTTAAGGAGTGACGCTCACCGTATAACACATAACTTTTTTTCATGAAGGATGAAATTTTAAATTTTTCAAATTTATATTTCTAAGTATGATATCTAGTGGTTCAATTGGTTTCATAGTGTTTTATTGAATATTTTTTCCTTAATAAATTTTTGAAGTCAAACCAATTATAGTTTAGACATAACCAAATCATATAACACAACTTTTTTTGTATGTATTGAAATTCAATTTTTTTTGTTGCATCAAGGACTTCAATATCTGGTACTCATATTTTTCAATTCTTTTAATAATATTCTATTTTTCCACATGTACGTAACAAAGAACTTGATTTTCAAAGGTGAAAAACCTACATTCACAAGAAATAAAAAATAAATATAATAATCAAATTTAATTTAATTAAAATTATAATTTTTGGAAGCTTATAATAAGGACTACATAATTACAAAAAATAAAATTTAAATGAATTCATTTGATCCCACAAAAGGTAAATCAAAAGTGGTTTTTTATCATCATTTTGATAGGTGTAAAGGAGACTCTGTTATAGGTATGGTTTAAAAGTAGTGGGGTTCTATCCAAGGGGGCTTGGTCTAAGGTGGTTTGATAAAACCCTCTTCAATTGGAATTGTTTAAATGGAACTTTTCAAGGCTTAAATCATTATATTTTCTAAAAATATGTGATTTCAGAAAAAATTAGGATCTCCTAGAAAGTGTAAACCACTATTGTGGCAACACCCTACTAGTTGTATCCTTTATATCATTCGAAGGAGCAAACATTTATGAAGCAGCATGTATACCACCAAGCTTATCAAAAACAAGATGGTCCTTTACTTCTATGACATTAGTAGGATCCTGTGCTTGAGTTGTATGAGATGAAGAACTAGTTCTCATCCCATAATTCTTTTCCATTTCCCTTACTGTATCAAGAGTCTCTTGTCTCAACCTTTCAACACTATCTTTCTCTTTAGTCATTAGAAGAGTGACTCTCTATTTGACCCTAAACAATTTAGAACATTCATTTAGTAGGGTAGGAACATCTTCCTCGGATAAGGAGCATCTGTATGTGTTTAAGGCATCAAACTTGATTTTTCCATCAACATTTACAACTTTATGCCTTCTTTGTACTTGAGCTTCCCATACATTGTAAGTCACCTTCTTCCTTATAGTTTCTATACTCTCATAAAAAATAACCATTTATTTAATTAAAACATTTACAATTGTTTCCTTATCCTCTTCATTAACCTCATCAAACAAATTAGCAGTAGCTAGCAATTCCTCACATTCTATCATATTATTTACTAAAGATTCCATCTTCAAGGGTGAGTGTTCTCTTATTGGAGGAGAGCTAGGAATGTCCTGCATAGGTTTTGATGTGCCTTCTTCACCCTTCTTCTCATGCACATGAATTGTGAAGGAATTCTTTTCATCTTTTGTCTCCTCTTCAACAAATGAGATTTCAACATTGCCTCTAGTTTCTACTTATTTATTGTTGGTGGAAGAACTACTTCTTCTATTCCTTTTCAACTAACTTTCCTCTTTCAATCCAAGGTCAATCTCTTCCTATACAACATCACTCAAATTCATTTCTCTACTTGCCTATTACTTTATTCTTTTTTCAGGGGTAGTGGATGGTGTAATAGGGGGTACATTTCTCTTCTTAGAAGCTTTGGTGTTAGTTTCATAGGAAGCACTTACATTAACTTTTGTTGGGGTACTATGCTCTACCTTCTTCCATTTCACTATTGCAGCTACACTGAGTGTTTTAGGTAATGCAGAGGTAGTGGTGGAAGGTGCTCTTCTTGTTCTTATAGGCCCGAAGGGCACTTCAACTAATCTATCCCTCTTCTCTTCTGCAACCTCCCTTAGCCTTTCAACATCATCCTTAGACATTGAATGCATTTTGAAAAATTCCTCAACATTTTTAATTACCCTTTTAGCCCTTTGAGGTGCTAAAGTTTCCAAATGCACTTTCATTGACTTCTCTTCATATGTACTATGTCAGGGTAGAGTGGGATCCTGAGGGTTGTTTAACAGCATTTTAAAGAGGCCCTCAGCTACTTTCTTATCAATCTCATATCCTAGAGGCTAGATATCCATAGAGTTCTAGGTTCTACTGCCTCTATGATGCACTCATCAGTAGACACTAGGAAAGTTATCTCCTTTGCATATTTCCTTACTAAGCTCTTTGGAACTCTTTCTCGTTCATACATATTGTTCTGAAAAACTGCAAAGAATGTAGTTAGAACATCACCCTATGCCTTGAAGTCTCCAAATTTATGTAAGTGTTTGAATATTTAATGTGCCACCTATATATTTGTATTCCATATATTGTTTTTCTTTCCAAGTTCCTCCCTTTAGACAAAAAAGTAGCAAACATACTACCAATGTACCAAAATTGAATGGATATTTCTTTGTCCTGGTTTGGCTTAAGTTATCCATAATTTTCTACCGGAGCAACTCATAAAAATCATAATCTCTTCCATTTACCACCATATCTTGTGCAACATAGATTGTAGTTGTAGACACCGAATTTCGTCTATTGGTGAAGTATATTTTCTAACCTATCATGATTGTAGCATACTTCACAATAGGTTTTGTAATGGGTTTGGCTATTAGTGCTCTCCCATCATATGTTGCACCAATTAGTTTCATAACCACATCATTTTTCATAGCCTTTAGCACTGGTACAAGTCCAGTGTCAAAGAGACCAGTCATAGGTTCACTCACTTCCTTGGTAATTACTCTAGGCACACTTTTCCATACAAATTTATCATGTACTCTACTAACTGCTATCCTTACAAACTTTGCATCCATTCCACTACAAAAATCTAGGAACCAATTCCATACATCTAGCTTCTTTTGTACAAGATTTTCATATTCTGGCTTCAGCGAGTAATTTTCTCCAACTAACTCCTTTAGCCATTGATCCTTGAGTTCTTCATGGTCAAATTCTTCCAATTTACCATCAGTTTAGGTTCTATTACCCTCAGTGGGTAAGACATTATTTGGAATTTGTGAAAATGTACCCACATGGTTCATATTGATGCAGGAGCATCCAGCTAGATTGGCATCAACATCAACCAAAATAAAGCTTTAGGTTTGAATTTCAGTTTTTGTGTGTTTTTGTGTTCACTTGACATCTCTCAACTTTGGAAAAGATCTTGGTGTGTTCAAATTTGAATCAATTTTTTTATCAATTCACTGTTTTAAGGATCTATAGGCAGCTTTCAAAAACTATTTCTGGAGAACTCATAAGGATTAGAGTAGAATACTTTGGTAGGGGCATTCATGGAGGTGGCATATAGAATTTGCAAAAAAGAATCAAAGTCATACATTTTCTAGTTTAGGTGATTTTAATGCCGAAAGTTGGTTAAAATAATGTTAACATTTTTTTAAAAGTTTAAAATTTTAAAATATGTGAAGGTTTGGGTGAAATCCTTTTTGTAGGGGTCCATTGGATATCATTCCAAGATTGCACACCAATTTTTGTGTGAATTGAAGAACTTTCATTTCTTTGTCTAGGTATGTGCAGGATCATGATGGGCCAAAAGTGGCAATATGATGGGTATGTGGATTGATGACTTTTTACCCAAAATTGATGAAATGAAAAGGCTTTTAAAGGAGATTCTTAGCTTTCCAACAATATAAATTATGCTTTACTTTGAATTTAATAAATAATTATTATTCATTTTCTATTTGAATTATGACTAAAGTCCCGATTGATAGGCTAATTGAAAACATCTATAGCTTTCAAACGGTATCACATTTTTTGAATCCAAAACATGTGTCGCATTCTATGATTTGCATACTATAGGATTAAAAAAAGAAAAATGAATTTCATGAAGTTTTGACCAAGTTAAGGTGGTGAATATTTTAGATTTTATATTTTTAAAATTTTGTAATAAAAATTCATAATTAATTATTTACTTAGAAAAAATTACAAAAAATATGCATTGAACATTGGGACATGAGTCATCTACTTATATCTAAATATATAAAAAAAAAAAATCATTCTTTATTGTGGTTAGGGTGGTCGATAGACACCTACTTTTATTTTTTCCCAAATTTAAGTACTATTGCATTGAAATTTCAAATTTTCACCAGATATATATATATATATACATATACATATACATATACATATACATATGCATATACATATACATACATATATATATTTATTTATTTAAAAACCTAGTAGTTTAGAAACACATTCAATTTTCTATGTACGTGATCTATTCTTACATATTTTTGAAATAATATAGATAACTTATTCAAATTTTTACGTCAAGTTGTCGAACTTTGATTTTTCTAAAAATTTTGCCACTTAAGGGCCTATTTTTTCCATGATGATCCTACACATACCCTCTACCAACACTCGATTGTGTGCTTTCCAAGCACCAATTTGATCAATTTTCTTTTGGAAAGGTATTATGGATATCATAGAAATTAAATATCATTTTTTATTCATTCATTAATTGTTTATCTATTGCATAAATCATATGGAAATTTGAGCATAAAAGAGGCTAAAAATCAAATTTCTCCTTCCCATTCCTCCCAAACTTCTTCCCATGTTTTTCTTCAAAAAACCCCAAAAGATGCATTGAAAATCATCCATTATTGCCCTGGAATGGGCTCCCAACTCTCTCCCAAGAATATATCTACATATGCTATTTTTATTCAGCCTTAAATGAGGCATTTGAACTTCTAGAAACTCCTCCAAATGCTGCCTTTACTCAAGGGGCATTTTTCTCTATTATGAGAATTTTAAAAATTTTAAAATATTGATTTTCAACCTCTTTTAAGAATCAAATCTTCACAAGAAATGGAGAGTTGTAAGAAAGTTTGAATAGTAGTAAGGAGAGATTTGGGGCAGCAAGAGGAAGCTATAGGAAGAGTCAAGAAAGTCCATTTCTTGTGAAGATTTGATTCTTAAATTGTATTGAATAAATTTGTAATTGTTTCAATGTGAAAGAAAGAAGTTTTTAGATTTGAATTAAATGGTTTCTATCTATTTAACCTTTGTGAATTTTTTAGTATGTTATTTGTCTTGTTTTTTTTTGCATCAGTGGTATTAGAACCAATGATCCTGAGTGTGTGAGTAGATCACCGAATTTGAGGCAATCTACACCAAGACCTATAGGTAGAGAAGAGTCAGATGTGGAGAGCTCAAAAGGATTGTTGCAGGTAGGAGAGAAGCCCAAAGCAATTGAGAGCTAGGAAGTCGTGAAGGAAATATCTTTGTAAATTGCAGAGCATGTGATTTGAGTTGAGAAATTTGTAGTACTTGAGAGGATGGGATGGGTCTTGAGGAGGCCCGCAATAATTTTATTCTAGGAACAATATTAGAAAGATGTGGAAAATAGGAAGCATTATGAAGAGCTTGAAGAGCTCCAGGATGAAGTGAATATATCAGAAAAGAAGATTAAATAGGAAATGAGAATGCAGGAAGAGAGATATGGGAAGAAGAATTTTATCTTAGAAGAGGAAAGCAAAAATAAGAGCAAAAAGAAATAGTGTTGCAGCCCTTTGGTAGGGGTAGCCCACACAAGTGAAGAAGATGATAAGTTACAAGTTGTAGAGATATGAAGTGAATGGAGTGCATTGTGTGAAGTGGATGAAGAGGGTTTGTAATCAGAAATTGTGAACATGGATGGTCCTATGTTTGACAAGTGGGTTAGTGAGGAAGAGGATGATTTTGTAATGCAATTGGAAGTAATTGAAAGAGAGTGGAATGAGAAATTTTTAGCTAACACAAAGGTTGCAGCCAAAGGTAATGAGGTAATTTCTAATTTTTATGCTTTTTATGATGAGAATAATGATGTAGTTGCAACAGTATATGTGTTGGAGATATGTGAGAGTGATGAGCAAGATCTGAATGTGAAGTTGGAATTTATTGATGATTTCTTGTTTGAGAATGATGAAGGTGAAGATTCCTTGATAGAAGAACTTGATTACTTGTTGCAGAAGGTGGATGATGGGTCACAAGATTATTAGTCTAACATTGTTTTTGGTGTAGAAAATCAGTTTGGAGCAGTAGAGTGTCTTTCTAAAGGAACCAACAAAGTGACAAGTTGCATTGAAGACAAGGCAAAAGAAGAAGAAGAAGGTATAGCAACAAAAAAATACAAGGTAACTTTTTATTTTAGGTTTAGAGGTGATGACTATTTTCCATTTAAAGAATAGTTTCAAATAGTGGAAAATGAAGTTGTAGTTGTGAATGGGTATACGAATGTTGCATGGTTGTGCATAAAGGTTGTAGATGATGGTGCAAGAGGAACTTGGTAGAGGTGGTCAGCTTGTTGTGGATTGGATCCCATGAAGAAGAAACTGAGGGAAGAACAGATGTGGCAAAAGAGGATGGTCTATGGTGGAGGTGATTCCAAGAGAAAAAGGATGAATAGAGTGCACACTTGGTGGAGGAGGACCACAAGTATCCAAGCTAAGTGTTGGAAGAGGTGAAGGAAGAAATTTATTTTGTCTAAATCAGTGATGGAGTTTTCTTTAGGTTGTCCACAACCTAAAAGAGTAGTTCTACTTCTCCACTCCATTTCATGAGTTCTCATAAAAAATTTCCTACCCAACATGTTTGATGCAGGAGCATACGCACAAATTGGAAATCAACATCAACCAAAATTAAGCTTTAGGTTTAAATTTCAGTTTTGGTGTGTTTTTGGGTTCATTTGACATCTCTCGGCTTTGGAAAAGCTCTTGGTGTGTTCAAATTTGAATAAAGTTAGTTTTTTTATCAAATCATTGTTTTAAGGCTCTATAGGTAGTTTTCAAAAAATATTTCTAGAAAACTCATAAGGATTGGAGTAGAATACTTTGGTAGGGCCATTCATGGAGGTGGCAGGTAGAATTTTCAAAAAGAATCAAAGTCATACATTTTCTAGTTTGGGAGATTTTAATGCTAGAAATTGGTTAAAATAATGTTAGCAATTTTTAAAAAGTTTAAAATTTTAAAATTTATGAAAGTTTGGGTGAAATCCTTTTGTAGGGGTCAATTGGATACTATTCAAAGATTGCATGCCAATTTTTGTGTGAATCAGAGAACTTTCATTTTTTTTCCTACCAACACTTGATTGTGTGCTTCCAAAGCACCAATTTGATCAATTTTATTTTGGAAAGGTATTATGGTTATCATGGAAATTAAATATTAGTTTTTATTCATTCATTAATTATTTATCTATTTCATAAATCATATGGGGGAGTTTGGAACATAAAAGAGGCTGAAAATCAATATTTTTAAATTTTTAAATTCTCATAATAGAGAAAAATTCCCTTGAGTAAATGCAACATTTGGAGGAGTTTCTGGAAGTTTAAATTCCTCATTTAAGGCTGAATAAAAATGGCATATGTAGAGCTATTCTTGGGAGAGAGTTGGGAGCCCATTCTAGGGAAATAATGGATGATTTTCAATGCTTTTTTCAAGGGTTTTTGAAGAAAAACGTGGGAAGAAGTTTTGAAGGAATGGGAAGGAGAAAGATGCCTTTGTAGAGGTATCATTGGGGGTTTTGTGTTGTAGATTTGAGTAGCACTAGTGAAGAGAAGATAAGGCACCAGTGTGTGAGAGGTGCAAATATTTTGGAGGAGTTGTGTGAAAGTTTGAACAGCAATAAGGAGTATTGAAATGGACAACTGAGAAGGGGGGTGAATCAATTTTCCCCAAATTAAACCCTTAAATCATTTACTGGAACAAAACCTTAACACTTCTTAAATGATTAAACATTAAGTGAAAGTGCAAAAATTGAAAACCATCACTTAAACACAATAACACCAGATTTACGTGGAAACCCAATGAGGGAAAAGCCACGGTGAGGATTAACTCACAATTTATTGAATATCAAAACCAATTACAAAAGGTTCACTGCCAATAGAAGAACTTAGTGTCCACAGGGCTACAACCTAGAGGTAGAAAAGATGGTTTACTACTAGAATATAAAAGTTATGCCTCACTGCTAAAAGTATGAACTAATAGAATACACCTTCCTTGTGTAGAATTTAGTTCCAAATGAAGCTCTATATAAGTAGTACTACTTCTCCCAATAGTTGCTCAATAATTTTGTTTTGGTCTTCGGCTGATGAATCATTTAGGCTTGCACTATGCACATATAGTTGCAAAACATCTTCTTTTTACATCACTCATACATTTCTTGTCTATCTTCTCCAGAGAGTCTCATATATATATATATCATTCATCAATTAGGTCGGCCTAATTGGATGAAAGAAAAATAGTCAAAGAGAACTATTGTTGGAATCATATATCATTAACACATTTCTTATACATGTAGTACATCATATTAAGTTGGCTAAGATCTATACAAAACATCCCCAAGGTAGATTCAATCTTCTTAATACATAACATGTGTTAGGTCGGCCAAGATAGGGACCCAAACATAAAATATTGAAATGGTCAAAAAAATTCTGAATATGATGTAACATCAAATTCTCATCATACAACCATCGAAGAGATAACCATAGGAACCATAGCATTGAAATGTTATTCATAAGAAGGTGCAGATTTTCCCACACAAATGTACCAAGCATAGAAACAATTGTAGTGTACAAAGTTAAACTCTATCATTGATAACTTACTGCTCCCAACACAAAACTTCTCAAGATCTTGATTATAGTTTTTTGAGTGAATCATAATGACATAGTTAAGATATCAGATTCATAATTTGTCTTGCGGTAGAATCCGGACCCAAAAAACATCACACCGGTTCACTAATATAGAATATCTTTGATAACGAATAGTGCCTTATACATTTGGTACTATGTTGACATCAATGGCAACCATTTGATGCAATCCAATTTCCAACAATCTCCCCCTTTTTCAAAGAGAACTATTGTTGGAATCATATATTATTAACACATTTCTTATACATGTAGTACATCATATTAAGTTGGCTAAGATCTATACAAAACATCCCCAAGGTAGATTCAATCTTCTTAATACATAACATGTGTTAGGTGGCCAAGATAGGGACCCAAACATAAAAGCTTCAAATGGTCAAAAGACTTCTTAATACAATGTATTATTAGATTCTCATCATACTACCATCGAAGAGATAACCATAGGAACCATAGCATCAAAATGTTCTTCATAAGAAGGTGCAAAGTTTCCCACACAAATGTACTGAGCAGAGAAACAACTGTAGTGTACAGAGTTAAACTCTATCTTTGATAACTTACTGCTCCCAACATAAAACTTCTCAAGATCTTGATTATAGATTTCTGAGTGAATCATAACATTTTACATAGCTAAGATATCAGATTCATAGTTTGTCTTGCGGTAGAATCTAGACGCAAAAACCATCACATCAGTTGACTGATAAAGAACATCTTTGATAAGGAATACCATCTCATACATTATGTACTATGTTGACATCAATGACAACCATTTGATGCAATCCAATTTCAAACAATCTCCCCCTTTTTCTTTGATGGCAATGCAAGATTTGAAAGGCCAACAACAACATCCTTTGTAGTTCTCCCCTTTGGATAGCATGTAATGATCTCTATTCTTTTCACGTGTTTTCTCTCCCCCATTGACATCAATGGAAAAGAAGTAATATTGATCTCCCCCTTACTCCAAAATTTTCTACACAAAAAATAGTCTTAAAAAAAATGATATAAAAAATGGTTCTTTACCTCAATCCTTCTTCTCCTAAAATATCTATTTGTATTTTTCTCTTAATTTCAGAAGGAATGTCTTCCAAGAATCCACTACCAATCTGATGTTTACACAAATACTATTTTTCATCACTATCGAATCAATTGGTACAAAAAAGTATCTAGGATAGTGATATTTTGTTCATTTTTCTCAGCTTCCATCAGGAGACCGGAAAGTTATTTCAATCTCAATTCAATTATCTCTATGACTTTCCAAAATGCCTTCACAATACTATCCCTCTATACCAAAATGTCTACAAGTTCAGGCTGTAAGGAATTGATACTTTTCTTCTATGCTCCATCCCTATCATTAAGGATATTATATGCCTTTCTAATAGAAACCAACTCAAGCTCAATAGAATCATTTATTTCTTTGTAGTTTCTGATAGTAGTAGGCCACCAGAGACAATACATATACAAACTATTTATGCTTTTGATGCATGTCTTCAATTCATTTATGCTCTCAGTCAATCTCTTATGTGCATTTCCACATCTTTCTTCCATAGCCAATTGAATGTCATCTTTTTCTTTTGTTTCCCTAGGTGACAATACCTTTAGTATATCTTCAATCTACTCAATTAATACTTTCAATAGAATATTTTTCAATTCACTCAAATAAATATCATTATAAATTATATAAAAAAACAAGGTGTTTGTGATCTCATCCTATTCATATGGGCATGTGCAGGATCATCATGGAAAAAATAGGCCCTTAAGTGGCAAAAATTTAGAAAAATTAGAGTTAGGAAACTTGACGTAAAAATTTGAATAAGTTATCTATATTATTTCAAAACTATGTAAGAATAGAATCTGTAGCAAAATGAATGTAGTTTCTAAACTACTATTTTTATTTATAAAAAAAATCTATTTGGTAAAAATTTGAAATTTCAATGTAGTACTTAAATTTTAGGAAAAAATAAGAAGTAGGTGTTTGTTTGACCAATTCCTAACCACAATAAATGATAATATTTTTTATAAGATTTTAGATATAGGTAGAGGACTCATGTCCTGATGTGATGCATATTTTTTGTATTTTTTCTCCAAATAAAAAATTAATTATGAATTTTTGGAAATTTTAAAAAATATAAAACTGTATGCGACTCATTAACTTGGTCAAAACTTCATGAAATTCAAATTTTTTTTATTTAATCCTATGGTATGTGAAGCATAGAATGTGACACATGTTTGGATTCAAAAAATGTGATACTGTTTGAAAGCTATAGATGTTTTTCAATTAAACCTATCAATCAGGACTTTAGTGGAATTCAAATAAAATAATAATAAAATAATTTATTAAATTCAAAATAAAGCATAATTTATATTGGTGGAAAGCTAAGAATCTTATTTAAAACCCTTTTCGTTTCTGCATCATATTGCCACTTTTTGACCCATCATGATCCTGTACATACCCATATGTTGGTCGGGACAACCAAACATCTCCAATTTTCTTTAGTCCATCAGATCACACAAGAATCTTCAACACCTTCTATTTAGTAAAATCTTCTTCATCATCTGTTGATACTAGATCAAATGCCTTTGTAATCTTTACTTCATTTTCTTCTTTCTTCTCCTTTGTCTTCAACTTCTTTATTTTGTAGAGGGGAACTTGAAATGACTTCTTGATTTCCTCTTCCTAGAGGAAGATCCTACATCAGACGTCCCAACTGGACTAGAAAAAATACCAGAGCTCCATACATTTATTTTGTTTGCAAAGTATTATTTACAAATATTTTATTTGTCTACTAGACATTTCAGGTACTAGTAGACCTGCTTCCAAACTCGGACAACTGAATTCCACATAACATTCTATTGCAACTTGGTAATGATTTCAGAAAATACATCATCAAACATTTAACCAGAGATCCAAAATGAAAAGAGTAATTGTCATTCTTTGTCATAGTAATGTTCTCCATTAATTGATTCCTCAATAACTCACACAAGTTGAAATCCTCATTCTTTTCAAGCATTTGATGTACAATGTAAATAACAATCATCGAAGTAGAGGGTATGCGCAGGATCATCATGGAAAAAATAGGCCCTTAGGTGGCAAAAAATTCAAAAAAATCAGAGATAGGAAACTTAACTTAAAAATTTGAATAAGTTATCTATATTATTTCAAAAATATATAAGAATGGATTCTATAGCAAATTGAATTCAGTTTCTAAACTACTAGGTTTATTTTTCTTTTTAAATCTATTTGGTAAAAATTTGAAATTTCAATGCAGTGGTACTTAAATTTTAGGGGAAAATAAGAAGTAGGTGTCTGTTTGACCACCTTAATGACAATAAAATGATAATATTTTTTTATAAGATTTTTATAGAGTGAGGGACGTATATGCGGATGTGATGCATATTTTTTGTAATTTATTTCTAGGTAAATAATTAATTATGGGGTACTTTTATTACAACTTTTAAAAATATTAAAACTTGTAATAGACCACCTTAGCGGTAAAAAGTGTAGATTTAAAAAAATAAAATCCTATAGTATGTGAAGCATATAATGTGGCCAATGTTTGGATTCACAAAAAAATGTGATACCATTTATGAAGGCTATAGATGTTTCAATTAGTCTATCAGTGAGGCTTTGGTTGTAATTCAAATAGAAATGCATAATAATTATTTATTAAATTTGGGAAGTAAAAGCATAATTTATATTGGTGGAAATTTGAGAATATCCTTTTTAGAAAACTTCCTTTTTCGTTTCATCAATTTTGGGTTAAAAAAAAGTTGTCAACCATGCATACCCATCATATCGCCACTTTTTGGCCCATCATGATCCTGCACATACCCTAGAGCCTTCCCTATTTTTGAAATAAATCTTATATGAAATACCATATGCCACATACCTTATCATAGGGTCGACTATAGTATGAATTTGAAGTGCCCTTTGGTCTCCTATCACTCTAGTTAGAGCTTTGACCTCTTTGTTATTCACTAACTTCTTTACTGGAATGGGTCCATCATTACATAACCATGTAATTGCTACAATTGCTTCAATCCCATAGGGTTTGTCGAAGATCATCTAATCACCTTTAATTATTCTTAGGAAAAACCAAATATTATCTACATCCAAAAAGTATGGTTATTCACTCCAAATATCTAAGCCTACCTTGTGCCGGAGCTCTTGACCTTTTTGCATTTGCTCAGCCTAAAAGTGAACCTTCAAAATTTTGAATCTTTTTCATGGTTAGTTATTCATCAATCTATAACTTACTTAATTTCTGCAATTCATTGATGCACGGATCAAATACCACCATTTCCTTTGATCCATTGGTTTAGCTTTGTTCTTCATACTTTTTCTTTCCAACAACCCTAACTCCTTATG